>CAUYQV010027965.1:0-29737 GCA_963574575.1 Galagoides demidoff | reverse complement strand
TTTTTTTTTTTTAAAGAGACAGAGTCTCACTTTATTGCCGTTGGTAGAGTGCTGTGGCATCACACAGCAACCTCCAGTTCCTGGGCACAGGCGATTCTCTTGCCTCAGCCTCCCGAGTAGCTGGGACTACAGGCGCCCACCACAACACCTGGCTATTTTTGTTGTTGTTATTGCAGTTCAACCAGGACCAGGTTTGAACCCGCCACCCTCGGTATATGGGGCCAGAGCCCTACTCACTGAGCCATAGGCACCGCCCCTGGAGACAGGATCTTGCTCTTGCTCAGGCTGCTCTCGAAACCTGTGAACTCAGGGCAATCCACCTGCCTCAGCCTTCCAGAGTGCTAGGATACAGGCATAAGCCACTGCACCCAGCTTGGTTATTTTATTTTCTTTTTCCTATTAAAGGGTCATACCTATCTTGTGATGTTTTTGTTTGATGGTGTTTTTATTTTTGTATTTTTGTTCTCCATCCCTTTCTCAAGAGCCAGTTCACACAGCATTGGAAGATAGGAGTCTGCAAAGTGATAAGATCTTTTCTTCACATTTGCCAGAGAGAGATTCATGTGTGAGAAACTGTTTTGCTGCCTGATTCTTTTATCTGTTAGAAAGAAAACATTTCCTTGCATATTCTCACTCACTCATTCAACAAATACTTGTGGAGAAGCTTTTATGTATCAGTAAGGTGATCAGATAACTAACATCCAAACTGGGACAGTCTTGAATGTGAAAGGGGACACTTACCTGGTTCATACTCTAAGACCACAGGTGTAAACCAGGATTTTCCCAGGTCAACAAGGATGTCAGTGAGTGCCTCAATGAATATCAATAGTGGATTTGGAGCTATTAAAGCTTTGGGTGAATATTAAATGCCCTTAAGCCAGGATGGGGTGTAGGCCTCCAAAGCCATAAGATGAAGAGACATACAAGGATAAATTTAGATTAAAGTGGAACCAGACATGTCTCCAATTTTACTACAGCTGCTTTTTTCAAATAATTTTCATGTTAAAAAAAAAAAAAAAAAGAACAGCCCTGAAAGGTAGCAGCCCCCACAGTGGATTCCAAGATCCCCTGAAATGAGGCCACCTGAAGGGCCTAGAAAAAAAGTTTAGAATTTATAAAGGAAGAAATTTCCCATCAGAGCTAAACAGTGGTGATGTTTTTGAAAAAGGAATAAAACTAAAAGCAGTGGGAAATGAGAGGAACAACACATAATTTATTGTTCATCTCCTTTCTTGAACTTGAATCTTCTTTACTGTGGTTATGATTTTATGTGTGATAATATAGGACATCAACATGCCTGTTCTCAGTTCTGAAGGGATTTGTCTCTCTTGCATCCCAGGTGCCTGTCCTGAGACCCATGGACCTGATGGTGGAGGCCACCCCCCGAAGAGTATTTGCCAACGCACACACGTATCACATCAACTCCATATCAGTCAACAGCGACTATGAGACCTACATGTCCGCTGACGACCTGAGGATTAACCTGTGGAACTTTGAAATAACCAATCAAAGTTTTAGTATCCTTTCCTTACAGTGAATAATCAGTTGGCATAAATCAAGACTATTCAGGTATGAGCAGGTTTGGGAGAGGAAATGGAATAGAAAGAATAATCACGCTCACACCTAGAATCCTAGCACTCTAAGAAGCTGAGGTGGGAGGATTGCTTATGCTCAGGAGTTCAAGAGCAGCCTCAACAAGAGGGTGATCCCATCACTACTAAAAATAGAAAAATTAGTGGGGCTCTGTGGTGTGCACCTATAGTCCCAGCTACATGGGAGGCTGAGGCATCCTCTTCAAGGAGGATCACCTAAGCCCAGGAGTCTGAGGTTGCTGTGAGTTAGGCAGATGCCACAGCATTCTAGCCTGGGTCATAGACTGAGGCTCTATTTCAAAAAAAAAAAGAAGAAGAAGAAGAAGGAAGGAAGGAAAAGAAAGAAACAGTCACAACCATTAATACCTAGCACTTACAGAGAAATTGGTCCTTTTAAAATACACTAGCAACTGTGAGACTCTTTCATCCTAATCATAAGGTTGGGGAAATACCGAATTTTAAGTAGTGGGCCAAAGCTAGCTCTCGATTGGAATTCTGAGTTAATTTCTTCATGCCAAATCATTTATGTGTCATGAATTAAAACTAAACGTGATTGTAGCAATAATAAGATGAGACTGTGGAATTCAGTTAGGATTACTTTTTCTGTTAAAGGATTCATAAATGGTCTGTATGGACAGCATGAACCTCAGGCATACATGATATGGTTCCTGTTGAATCATGAGAGTGAAAATAATAGTGGTTGGCATGTATTGAGCTCCAAGCATTTGCACCGGGAACTTTTAGTATCTCATTTTTACCCCTCATTGAAGTGTAATTTGCATACTGAAAAGTACACATATAATTGTACAGTTTGACAACATTCCTCAGATTGAACCCAGCTGTAGCCACCATCTACATCAAGAAACAGCTCTTCACTAACAATTCTCAAGCCCCCATCATGCCTCTTGGTAGCTTCTAACCCCTGATGGTATATTTGATATAACAACCCTAAATGTGAGTATCATTATCTACCATTTAACCAAAATCTGGAGAAGTCAGCTCAGTGCCCATAGTACATTGGTTATGGCACTAACCACATACACCAAGGCTGACGGGTTTGAATCCAGCCCAGGGCCAGCAAAACAAAAATGACAACTGCAATTAAAATAAAAAAAAGCCAGGTGTTGTGGTGAGGTCCTGTAGTCCCAGCTACTTGGGAGGCTGAGGAAAAGAATTGCGTAAGCCCAAGAGTTTGAGGTTGCTGTGAGCTGTGACACCATGGCACTCTACCAAAGGTGACAAAGTGAGACTCTGTCTAAAAAAAAAATTTGGAGAAGTCAAGAAAATCGCTGAATAAGTGTCTGACTCAGTATTCTCATCTCATTCCGTTGACCTCTACTTCATAATAAAAACTGGTCATTTACTGAGTACCTATTGTGTACTCCATTCCTCCACAATCCTGATTCTTTACTCTAATTCCCACTCTCAATTCATGGCTCCACCACTCAGGCAGTCAGGCCACTGACCTAGGAGTCAATGTTGGTTCTCTTCTTTCACTTGCCAGCATCGCCCACCCCCAACCCAGTCTACCCACAAGCCATGCTAGCACTTCCTCCATAATACCTCTCAGATCAACTCATACCTCTCCGTCTCCACTCCCACCAACCCGATGGAGGCCATTGCTGTCACCGAGGTGAGAGAGAGAGACAGCAGAAGAGCCACTGCCTTCCCCTCTCACCTGTGCAACAGCAAGGCCTCCTCTCGGGTCTCTACTCTTTCTTGCTCTACACAGCACATAACCCACATGATAGAGTGGACCGTTCACTAGTTAATTCAGACATCACTCCTTCCCTGCTAACAACATTCTAGTTCCTCCCCACTGAATGCAGAATAAACCCAAGTTATTTACTGAGACCTGTGTGATTCCACATGTTCTGGGCTCTGCCTTTTTCTTTGATATCTTGCCATATCACTCTTGCCCCTCTACTTTAGCCAACTAACCACTTTTTTTTTCTTGGGTAAATATTTTCTGTGCATTTGCTGTTCCCTCTTTCTGGAATATTCTGCCCCCAGAGTTAACATGGCTACCTACCTGTCATTACTCAGCCCTCAGAGGCACTGTCTCCATTAACTCCCAAGTAGCCTCCGATAACTCTCTACCCTCGTTATCTTCATCGTACTATCACTATTTGAAATCATCTTTTTATTTGTGTATTTTTGGTTCCCCCCTATGAGAATGTGAATTCTCTGAGAGCAGGGACTCTGTATGACCCAGCATTTGGAACAGTCTGACATACAGAAAGTTGGTTAGATGTGTCAAGTTTTAAGTAGTAGTAGATCATCAAAGTAGAGGTATCCAGTAGACCAGTTGATCATGACATGTAACCTGGAAATTTACCTTTAAGATTTGTGATAAAGCTCTCAATGTTCTGATATAATATGGACCCCACAGTGGCTCAAGCAAATAAAAGATGATGATTTCTTCTAAGTCAAATACTGATGGCCCCCATTAGCAGGCAGCTTTGCCCAATTAGTGATTCACAGACTCAGTCCTCTGATTTTGTGGCTCCTCAGTAGCACCAGGTTATTCAAGAGCAGAATAGCAAAAGGGGGGGGGTCACGGAGCACGGAGGACCACACACTGCAAGTTCCTGTGAGTGGGCCCAAAAATATGCATTCTGCTGGCTGGAATTCAGCCTCGAGCCCACCTCCAAATATAAGGCAGGCTAGGAAGTGTAGTCTAGCTGTGTGCCTGGGGGGGAGGGTGGGAGGACACCACAGGGAGTGCTCAGCAAAAAGGCTCCAAAAGCTTTTCAGGAGCAGCAGTTTTAATTTGGTAGTGACGATTCTGAGATATATTTGGAGGTGTTGAGAACTGTCCATCAGGACCCTGGCTGGCATCTTTTATTGCTCACAGAACAGACTCGACATGCTGCCTAGGCCTGGGAGACTCTGCCACAGATTTTGCCTGGCGGTGCAGCTGCTAATAGAATGAGTGTGGGTGGTGGTTCCCTTTCTCTCCCCACATCTATTCCAAGAGCCAGAAATCTGCTCAGGCTCAGCTGGCTGTCACTCTGAGCTTCTGCTTTCCCCAGTCTAGGTGACATGTTTTCTGAATTTTGCCTCCAGGCCTCCAAGGCGGAGGGAAGTTTCTTTAGGCACTTTGGGAGATAGATGCCTTGGGGAGAATGCAAAGAGGAAATATTAATAGCACAGTTTAGGTTATATTCAGCAGATGTGTGACAGCCTGCCAGATGCTGGCATACAAATGAGACCGTGCCATTCACCCTTAAAGCAACCATATGTAAAATAATCATTGTCATCATGAGAATGATGATAACTGATATCTATATAGTTCTTTTCAACCAGACTGCCCTAAGCACTGAGTAGACTCTACAAACTAGAACCCCTTTGCCTCTCATCTCTGAGGCTTACCCACTTCTGGATCAGGAAACAGCCATCTTTAAAAACAGCCTTGGAAAAATACTAACCACCAGGCAGGTCTTAAATCATGTATTGTTTAGCACCTGTTTCTATAATGCCCCCTTATCCACAAAGGAGACAGAAGGAAATGGTTTATAAGAGAACACCTGGGTTTCCCAGATCATGGTGTGAGTACCCCCGAGGTGGTAGGCCAGATGCTTTTAAACAATATATGAGCTTATTTTGTTTCCATAATTATGTATTTATTTTAATGAATGTTAAAAAACACAACCATCATATCACTCCAATGATTTCACAGATAATAAAAATCCATTTAAATACTAAAATAAGTATATGTAAAGTATTGTAAATAATAAACCAAGTGGTCTGTATATATAGTTAGAAAAACATCATGGTTTGGTATGACATTGGCATTAGGGTTGAGAACTCAAGCTTTGATGTCCAACAAGGGATAGAGTTCTCACCCAGCTCTACACACTTCCTAAATGCATAAGCTTTAACATGTTTCTTAATTTATACAAACCTCTACTCATATTTATTTCATCATCTGTAGAAAGGTGCTCTATCAAAATGATCAATAAACAGGGACTAAGACGATCATGATTACTGAAAAGCACAAGGAAACTAGAAGAGTTTATTAGAATGGTGGGTTCTATTCTGTCAGATTCATTATCTGGGTCATCTTCTCAATTCCAGACTTCTCCTTTGGCTTTGAACTTGGGTATGGTTTGCAAGATGTTGCTCATTACATGCTACCGTGTTTCCCCCAAAATAAGACACTGTCTTATATTTATTTTTTCTCAAGGAAGACACACTAGGGCTTATTTTCAGAGGATGTCTCTCTCCACGCCAAAATGCATGGTGTGGCTATACAGATACACTGCATAGCCACGCCCATCACTAGGTCTTATTATTGGGGTAGGGCTTATATTTAACAAATGCATAGAAATCCTGCTAAGACTTCTATTTTGGGTAGGTCTTATTTTCAGGGAAACACAGTAGTTACCCAATACTTGGCAGGGTCTCTAAGATCTAGGGCCTTATGTTTAGCACCAGATCAGAGCAAAGCCTTCCTAAACCTCAAGGCACATGGTCATGAACCCTCTTTCTCCCCTCCATAGCTAATCTCTCCTTGTTGTGTATTACAGGTTCTAGCTTAAGGTAGTCAAACTTTGGTCTTAATGAGACTACATCCGGAATACAAAAACTCATTTCTAGATTAGTATTTTCTAGGACAAAAGGCAGCTCTAAGTTTTCAATAAAAAAATTACTGTTAGGAGATAATTCTTTGTGAAAGCTATAGTACATCTAGAATCCTTTGAACTCTTTTCTCAGAACTAAGAATGAATTTACCTAGGTTCTTACCTAGTCTGGCATAGGATCTACTAACTAGATCCATATCAAGTCAAAATAAAGACACAGCCCTCAACAGCTATACACCAAGCCCCTAGTTTATGCAAAGCACTGCACTAAACCTGGGGATACAAAAATGAAAAGAAACAAATTTTCCACCTTCAAAATGACATTTATCTAATAATCATGCTAATAAGCAGATAACTACAAACTGAGATAAGTTCTGTGAAGAAAGGGAATATAGTGCTATACATGTATTATTTAAAAATCCCAATATAGCGTAGGGAATAAAGGAAGGCTTTGCTGATTAACTGGTTGTTGAGTTAGTATCTGAAAGAAGAGCTAACTTGGCAAAGAGAGGTTGAAAGATGTGTCCTGTACAAAGGTCCTGTGGCAGGAAACACCAAAACATGTTTGTGAACTCGAAGATGACTATAACTAGAGCCTAGACACTGAGGTGGGAGATGGTGTAAGTGAGGCTGAAAATGGTAGCAGAAGCTGCACCTGCCAGGAATCCAGTCTCTGGGCATGAGGCAGAGAATTCCTACAAGTGAAGCCAACTGGACTCCAGGGTTACTTCATCCCTAACCTTGGTCTAGGCAGTTGTGTGTGGCAGCTTCATTCGCCCCCTGAGCTGAGGCCCTGGAGTTGATTCCCTGATCAAGGGACCACACAGAAGCAGCTCTCTTCTTCCAGAATCTAGCACCCGTTAGTACCATGGACAGCAGCCTTCCTTTTAATCCAGCGGTATTCACCAGGCAAGCTTGGGGAAAGCTGTAGGGGCCTGGTAGGAGTTTCCCTCCTTTACACAACTTCGGTGGCTTTCATCCCGCCAGGGGATCAGATGTGCATATCAATCTCAGATTGGCTTTTAATATAAAAAGAGAGGATCCTTTCTGATGACACATCCACCATTGGCCTGCATGTGCCACGGCAGCTCCTTCCTTTCTGTATTAAAAGCAGCCTTGGTGATTTTCCCAGGCAGGTGCCTGGCTTGTGTGCAAACAACCCTCCATTTCTGAGGCCAGCCCTAGGGCTCTAGGAGCCTGGGGGTTTCTCTTCCGACAGGACCATGTCAAGGGAGAGGGCAAGAAGAGGTAGATTTCTATTGGGTTACTTGAGCTTCCTCAGAGCAGTATAGCTTAGCAGCTGGAATGCAGGCTTGGGACTCAGATTCACTGGATTTGAATCCAGCTTCATCTCTTCAGATATGCATGACCCTTACAAGGTACCCAGTGTCTCCTTAACCCTCGGTTTCCTCATCAGCTACCGAGATAATAATATGATCTAATAAAGTTGTGAGGATTAACTGAGGTCATCACGTAAAGTATTTAGCTGCACCTGATGCAGAATGGATGTTCAGTGAAATGGTAGCTGTAATTATGTGGAACATTTGCCCAGTCCCCTTTCTCCTTGCCTTGCTGCTTGGATCCTGCTCTCTCCTAAGAGAACTACAGGCTACCTGATTCACATGATACAGGCCTGGCAACTTGGCTTATTGACTTACCGTGAGTTTTTACATTAAAAAACCATGGCTAGAGAAGGTGCTAAATCATAAGAATGAATTAAAGAAAAAGCCATAAACATTTCCTGAGCACTTGCTGTGGCACTGGAGATAAAGAATGAAGCTTCATCCCTGATGTTATGCCCTTGCAATCTGGAGGGTGGGTGTACCCCCCAGACCTCAGCTAGAGAAGCAGAACCAGTAAAAGAGGGGTGTGTATAGAAAAAGAGAGAAAGGGGTTCAAGGAGGGAGGGAGAGAGAAGGAGATCAACTTATTATAGTACAATGAACTGGCCTTGGCTCAGCGCCCGTAGCACAGTGGTTATGGCGCCAGCCACGTACACCAAGGGTAGTGGGTTCAAACCCGGCCCAGGCCATCTAAACAACTGCAACAAAAAAATAGCTCAGTGTTGTGGTGGGTACCTATAATCCCAGGTACTTGGGAGGCTGAGGCAAGAGAATGGCTTAAGCCCAAGAGTTTGAGGTTGCTGTGAGCTGTGATGCCATGGCACTCTACTGAGGGTGACATAGTGAGATTCTGTCTCAAAAAAAAAAAAAAATGAAGTGGCTTTGCAAGTCCAAAGTCATGAGCAGACTGGAAGCCCACAGGCACGAGTGAAGGGTGTGCACAGGTGGTAGTCAGGAAGGAAGATTCAGAGAGAAGAGAAAGCAATTACAGACCCAGGAGCCACACGGAGTCTTCCTCAAGGAAGGCCTGAATTATCTTTTGAATGCCTTCCAACTGATTATTCTGGGTGGCTTTAATCAGGTCCACCCAGAATAATCTTCCTTTGATTATCTTAAAGTCCACATGCTATAACTTTTAATCACATCTGCACAATCCCTTCACAGCAGCATCTGAAAGAGTGATGGGCTGACTGATGGGGAGAAAGTGTGGTGCAAAATGGTTGCTCCCTCCTTCCGTCTTCCACCTCTCCACAGAGAACATCCCACATGCCGATTCTGACCTGAAACACTTGAAAAGGAAGTCTAAGGCCTGTAGTTCAGCCTAATCAAGTTAACAGATCACCAAGGCATTAAAGTGAGTACCAGGGCAGAAGGAGAGAGAAACCAGACAAGAGGTGAGTCTAACCACTTCTCGAGCCTTCACCAAATGCCGGGCATATACCTGTGTCATCTCCTCCTGGGTTCTTCCTCTGTGTACCCAAGGTAACGTGTTCAAAGGCATTTGAGATGGATGTAACTGGTTATGAATTTGGGAATAAAATATATGCCTCTCTTACTCGAAATTCCAGCAAAATCTATTTTATAGCACACCCTCTCAAATTATTTAAATAATTATAATAAAGCATATTTAGTCTTCTCATAGAGGTGCATGCAAGGAGCTTTGGATGTCCAGGACAGGAAGGGTCATGAAAGAAAGGCTGAATGCTTCATAGTGAAAGTAGCATCTGAGCTTTCCTCTGAATTGAAAAGTTTTTAAGGGTGAAATTTTAAGCCCTTACATGAGTAGGAAAGAGTTTCTGATTAGGGAGCTTTCCAGTGGTCCCCCAATCAGAAAGCCTGTCTCAGCCCAGAGCCTTCCCCAGCTCAATACATATTAAACACAGCACCGTGCATCTCTTTGTCAGGCCTCTCCTACTGAGCCTGGCAACTGGCAAACACTCCATGAATATTTGCACATTGGCTTTTTTTAAGCTCTTAAGAGGGGAATATCCTGGGAAGCCCTCTGTGGAGATCTCCAGTGTCTCATCACCAAGCTCCATGTCCTATCAGCTAATAAGGCCCAGATGCCTTGCAATCATTGCTTAATATCCAGAGATTAACTTCAGACTTTGTAAAGGAAATAAAGACCTCGAAGCAACTCATGTCCCCTCAACTCTGATATGCTCAGTGTTCAAGACCAAAATATGACTACTTTCCACTTTCAATATGGGTCGACTGTGCATGGGATATGAGAAGCCTTATCTGCTTTCGAATGTGGATACCTTACCTAGGTAAACTGGGAGTCCACTCTTTGACTTGTAACTTACAAAACTCAGCCCTGCAGAAAGCATCCTACTTGGCTCTCCTATCCTTGATGGGCTTAGACCGGATTTAGGAGGGAAAAAACACAACAATATCAGCAAAATCAGCAGCAAAAAGAGAGAGGCATGTGAGGACAGTTGCTTTCAATAGCCCACAAGGACAATGCCTGGAGCACCGTCCTTGGAGAAATACATGCTTCCTTCAGAAGATGGGATGATTCAGCCCAATATCAAACCATTTAATAAATGCTGTAATTATTTTTCTATTATCATTTAAGAATCAAAATTCTTAGAGGCTGACAGAGTAAATAGGATTATTCTCATTTAAAGGCATAGAAATTGAAACCCAGAGAACTGAAATGACTTCTCCAAGCTCTCTTAGCAAAACAGAGATGGAATCAAAACTGATTCCCATTTTCCTGCCCCCATCGTGTTCCAATCATAATTATTTGTCAAAATATTATCTTGCACTTCACCCAGTTCTCTCTTGAATGATTTTAAGCTAGGGAAGCTACTCTTTACGTTTACTGTTTTGTTTAATAATATATATCGATTGTGGAAATTTGGGCGGGGGGGAGAAATGAAATAGAATAGAATGACCGACAATCTCACCAGCAGTTTTGCTGCATGTCTAATGATTTGCATCAGAATTGTAACTTAGTTCTAGTTAATTCCACAGTACAGGCTCAGGAAGGAAGGAAGGAATAAGAAAAAAGTCAACATATTTTAAAACCCTTGATTTATTGGGAACCTTTCTGGTGTTCCATCTAGGGCACGAACACACGTGCACACACACACTTTCTCCCTTTCCTGCTCTGTTTTCCGGCTCGGCGGTCATCACTGTCCAGCGTGCTATGTGTTGTGCTTATTTACCTTCTTTGTTGTCCCCTACTAGAATCTAGGCCCCGTGGGCCTGGGAGGGGTTTGGTCTGCTTTACTCACTGCCGTCTCTCGGCACCCAGAAGAGTACTGGCAGACTGCAGATTCCTTGGGAACATTTGTAGAATACATGAAGAAATAAATGAGTGAATGGACCTGTAACTTCCACACTGACTTTGGAATCTTACCTCGCTACTGGGCAGAACTGCCTTTCTCTCCTTTCTCTCCTGTCTCCCTGTGAGTATGTATTTATGCTTATGTGTGTGTGATTTTTTTTTTTTTTAGTGTGGCTATACACTATATATGTATATAGTATATATTTTACACCTAACTTTCTTCACCAAAATAATACATATAATAACCATAGACAGTTTCGTAAGTCTTTTTGTCCTAAAATACTACAGCTTTATCCCCCAAAACATAGAAATGGCACTGACAATTGCAAAGAAAAGGAAAACCGTTCATAGACTTGCCCTGATAGAATTATCACTGACATTTTAGAGTCTTGGCCTTGAGATCATTGTTTTCAGGGTATAAGTTTTAAATAACATTCGAATCATACTATAGTTAGAATTTTGTGTACTGTGGGATTTTATAGGCTTGGAAATTTCACTGCAAAAGGAATTTGATGGACTGGATAGAAATTTATTGAATCTTCTTTTATTTCTGTATATTTATTCAGATTGTTGTCAATCACATGTTTTCGTAGAAAGGATTTTCCAAACTCAGGGTTAGGGAAATGACTGTTGAATGGCCCCCATGCTACTCCTCATGAGCCTGCCACGAACCCTCTCTGTTCTTCACCCCACCACTGATATAATTGATGGCTCTGGCTTCTTATTTGTTTGAAGTGGATCCCTAAAGGGGTGACCTCCCAGTGTCTTCAATTATTATTTTAAATGATGCCTCAGGCTACTGCCTGGCACAGCAGTGCCCTCACCTTCCTGCCTTCTGCCTTCCATGCAGAGCTCAGCTGCCAAGCTGGCTGGGCCCCCTCCTAGCGTCAGAGCTGCCTCCAGAGTCCCAGCAGAGAGCCAGATTAACCCCTTTTGTTAGCAGATGTAATTTGCCTGGGCTCAGCATTAATAAGGAATGCCATAAGCAGTTGGGTCAGAAAGAACAGATCTGTCAAGCCCCAGGGTTAATTTAATAGCAATCTGTTGGCTGTCTGCATTGTGTATTAGCCGTGAATCCAACTCTGTGTTTTGCTTTTGCCATTTACTTCTTTGGGACAACAGGGAAATAATTTGGATAAAGAGCTGTAAAGGATAAGGAAGAGAAAATTGACTGTCAAAATGCATCATTCCATTTTCAAGATAATACAGGGAGCTGTGCACTGCTCATCTCCTTTCTCCTTCCCTCCCAACACGAAGGGCAAACCTGCATATGCTGAAAACATGTATCTCCCTTTAGAGCATCACGAGGGAAAAGGCCTGGGTTTCTAGAGTAATGCAGATGTAAAAAATATCCTCTCTCACCATCTCCATAAACCATTGCATTTTTAGCAACTGGACATTTTCTCTCAAATGTTTCTAGAACTCAGCAAATTCTCCATCAAATAACAATCCCCCCCCCCCCAAATCCCTTGTCAGTCTTCTGTCCCAACTTCTGGTTCAAAAAAAAATCTATCATATAACAATTCTAGTTCTGGGAAATATAACCGCCAAAGTGTTAGGTGAATTAAGAGAGCACAGGCCTGATGCAAAAGAGATGGAGCTGCCATCTCGGATTAGCCAGGGGTGGACTCCAGAGAGGGGGAACCATCATGCTCAGAAAGGCCAAGGATTGTGAAGCCAATCCTCAGGGGAGGCAGAGTGCCTAGTGGTAAAGAACTCAGGCTCTGGACTTGGACATTCTTGGGTTCAAATCCTAGCTCTGCCCCCTATAAGTCGTATCAAAAAATGTAGTTGCTGGGCGCTATTTCCTCAGTTGTAAAATTGAACTGTTAATAGTGCTGATATTATAAGGCTGAGATGAGGGGTAAACGGCACAACACGTGTAATGTGCTGTCACTGGGCAGGCCTGGCACCTGATAAGCGTGAGCTGCTGGATGTTATCTTCCTCTTATCTTTATCAAGATTATTTTAGAAAGAAGGTAAATCATGGTACTAAACAAGCACTCTAGTCAAAAAAGAAGATGCATGCCAGGTGTGCTGTCTCACACCTGTAATCCCAGCACTCTGGGAGGCCAAGGCAGTGGATTGCTTGAGCTCAGGAGTTCAAGACCAGCCTGAGCAAGAATGAGGGTGCCTGTAGTCCCAGCTACGTGGGAGGCTGAGGCAGGAGGATCACCTGAACTCAGGAGTTTGAGGTTGCTGTGAATCAGGCTGATGGCATGGCACTCTAGAGACTGGGGTAACAGAGTGAGACTCCGTCTCAAAAAAGAAAATAAGCAGACTGACTGAGACCTCAGGGAGAGGAGGGGAAGCCAATGACTTAGGGAGGAGGGGTGGGGGACAGACAGGCTTAGAGGTCCAGTGGAAGGAAGGAAAGATCCAGAAGCAGCAGCCCTAAGCTGATTCCGTGGGCACATCCCCATGATGGTGTCTGATGCTAGGGGATGATCCCGGTTCCACGGAAATGTTTGGGCACTTTGTTTTCACACGTTCTGACTTTGGGGCTTTATTTTTAGGTGGGAAAAAATAACTGTAGCTCTAGCACCTCCCCCGCCCACACAGCGAAGATCCTTTCCAGTTGAGCTTGTTTTGAGAGCTATACTGGTAGAGGTTGAGAGAGCTGACACCAGATTTTCTTTCCCTATTTTGGGAAAAGAAAAATATGCTCACTGGCACAGCAGGGTATGAAGGATCTTCCTGGAGAGATCTGACGACAGCTGAGCATTAACCTCTGCTGACTTGGCCGCACATCGTGGCCCAGGAGATGGACCAGGGGGCTGGACAAAGGCCAGAGCTGAAGCCCTGCTCCCCCAGCATCTTGTGCTACCTGCATTAACACTCACAATCCTGGCAAAGCTGAGTTGAACAGTTGTATTTTGTGAAACCATAGGACCCACATGCCCCGGAGACCCAAGTAATATGTGCTTCTGGGTTTGGTGGGGAAAATTATAGTCAAACGTAATGTTAGCTCAGTCTCAAGCTAATTTTAGAAGGAACCCAACAGGATTTGTAAGAGATAATTGAAGGGAAAGGAGGCACAGCCAGATATAAAGCCATTGTTGCAAAAAATTGCCTGCTGGAATCGTTGTAGCAGGTGCATACATGCTTCACTTTGTTTTTTGCTACTGCTGGTGGGACTAAAAATATCAAAATATTGGTGCGTTTGTTTGCACCTTGTCTAAACTCTAGGGAGAAGACGATGCTACTTGCCTAATAAAAAATACCGAGGACTTTCATCCATCCTAGTCTGATAGGATCGTCTATGTCAAATTATTGCTTGTTGATTCAATGCTTTGTTGTCCAAAATATAGTACATAAACTCCAGGTGTGCACACATAGTCTCACCTTAATTGTTATACATTTATTTTCATGAATATTATTAAAAATTAACCAGCTCATTAAACCCAGAATTTTATGAATACTGGATTATTGCTTAGATGAGTCTAAAAAAAAAAAAAGTGAGTCAAAAAAAATGAGTCCATTTAAAGTTGATCCAAGGAAAAAATGTCAGGTTAAAAAAAAAATTGCCGATGACTAAGAGATGGGGCAAAAATGCCTGAGATAGCCCAGGGGTAGTGAAGTGTGGGAGAGTGGGGGTCACTTTGCTCAGCTTTACACATCACTGCATCACAGGACCCACACCACAAGGCCTTGTCCTTTGCGGGAAGTTGCTGGGTCCTCAGACAGAAGCTCAGGCTCAGACAGGTGCCCCCCTACCTTCTTCCTGAGTCCCCAAGTCCTGGATAGGGTGTGGAGGGATCACTACAAACCCCCTCCTTCACTCATGCCCGGCACCCCAATGCAGGTGTTTATTTATGAGTTGCCTTCATAAATAAAAGGCTAAACATTTTATTCTGATATACAAGGGTGTGGTCTTAGAGGATACAGGTATACAGCCTGGTGCCATGGTTCTTACCTGCAATCTTAGCACTTTGGGAGTCTGAGGTGGAAGGATTACTTGAGACCAGGAGTTCAAGACCAGTCAGAGCGTCATATTGCAACCTTGTTTCTACAAAAAGAAAATTGAAAAATTAGCTGGGCTGGGAGGTCCATGTTTGTAGTCCTAGCTACTCCTCTGGAGGCTGAGGCAGGAGGATCATTAGAGCCCAGGAGTTCCAGATTGCTATGACCTGTGATCGTGCCACTACACTCTAGCCTAGGTGACAGAGCAAGACTCTGTCTTAAAAAGCAAAAAAAAAAAAAGGTATAATAATTCTTAATCAGAAAGGAAAATACTGAGGAAAATTTAAAAACCGGATGATAAAACTTAAGGGTATGCACTGCAGGAGCCAAAAACTTTCCCATCACACAACTGGGTGGCTTCTCTCTGGTACTTAAACTCCTTCACAAGCAGTAAAGCAAAACACAGCTTACAGAGGTTAGAAGTCTTCCGTATCTTAAATGACAGAAGTGTTGCATAATTATGAAAGAACACACATTTTGCACCTGGGATGAAATCCTGGTGTTGTCACTTGTCAGCCATGTGCACTTGGAGCCTCTGTTTCCACCCCTGAAAAATGGGGATAAGAGAAGTGTCCATTGTACATTTGTTAAAGGATTAAGTGAGAGAAAGTATGTGATATGCACAGTGAATGACCTGCAGTAAGGGCTCAATAAATGTTGGCAGCTATTATTATTATCATTGTTATGAACACTTTATTGAAGAACATGTCAGGGATTTCCTGGAAGAGGATGTGCAGTCCATCGGAGGTATCGTTCACCAGCCTAGGAGTCTGAGTAAGGATTCATTCAACCCCGGTTATAAAATGGGAAGCCCAAGTCTTTGCAACTTGGTTCATATTAGCATGATTGCGTGAGCAGGTAACTTTGTTCATGAATGATATACTTGGCATGTCATAGAGAATAGAACACAGATAAGAAGGTCAGGAGACCTGAGTTCTCACACTGCCTCTGACTGCTGGGTAACCCTGGGCCATTTTCTTATAATCTCTGAGCCGTGTCTGCCTGGGACCACTAATACCTGTTCCTTTGCAAACATAGTTGCCATGAGGACCCAGCATGTGCGTGTTAGATACTAACACGTTACACCAGTACAAGCTGGTGCCCCAGAGTTTCTGCCCCCTTCTCCCAGCTCCCTCCTTGACTCGTCTGTGCCAGACATCGTGGACATCAAGCCTGCCAACATGGAGGAGCTCACGGAGGTGATCACGGCAGCCGAGTTCCACCCGCATCACTGCAACACCTTCGTGTACAGCAGCAGCAAAGGGACAATCCGGCTGTGTGACATGCGGGCGTCGGCCCTGTGTGACAGGCACACCAAGTGTGAGTAGCGGCCTGAGGCTGATGGGGGGAGGAGGGACTGGACGGGAGAGCGCCTGGTAGGTTTTGATCTTTCCTACAATAGACATGCAGGGAATGAGGAAACTGCAGGTCAGGAGCCAGCTCCACATTTGGCATTTCAGGAAAAAGATGAAACTTCATGTTCAATTTTAAAACAGTCAGGTACAAAGATAAATAAGACACGACTCCTGTCAGCAAAGAGTTTATATATCCTTGTGACATGATCCAGAGGATGCGTTAAGGAAGATGACACTTGCTGCCGTGGGGAGAATGAATCTGAGGAGTCACAGGGGGCGGGTTAGGAGACTATTGAAGGGCGTCCCGGACGTGGTGGTGGGCGGGAACGGAGAGGACAGGTGGCCGCTGGACAGGTCTTGGCAGTGAAGTTAACAGGACTTACTGAACTGTGTGGGAGGCTGGGGATATAAAAGGCATCAGAATGGCAGCTGGGAAGTGGGCTAGTGGCTTCTCAGGGAGGCTGCATCTGCAGAAAGCACCCTAAAAATCCCAGTGGTTCTCATGGGCATGGAGGAAAGCTTCAGGGAGACAGATTTGGAATAAAGTGCAGCCCGACTCACGACCCTCAGGTCATGCTGGAGTTCTCAGGGCACTGAGGGAGCAAAGATCTGAGCCAGTGGGAGCTGAATGCCTGGACACAGTAGGCTAAGGCAGGTGATCTCAGCAGGGAGACTGGCGACCTCGCTGTGACCAAGTGAAGCCTGCCAGCACTGCCTGAGGGTGCTGTGGGAGACAAGATGAGCCTGGAGCTAGCAGGGAGGATTTCTAGAAAGATACTGATCCCAAGAGCAGAGGTGCCTGGAAGGCAGCAGCAGGCTGCAGCCAGCGCTGGGCTACATATTGTGCAGCTGCTGGGATGCTCTGGAGAGGCTTGAGCCGTGTGTGTCCCATTGTCATCCACTGTAAGGCGCTGCTTTGCCAGGCCGGTCTGCTGTGCAGAGCTGTCTCTCCCACAGCCCCAGTTTTCAACTTGGTTCCTGCGTGATGTGGGTGATATGTCAGCTCTCTGTGCAGGTGTAGGACCAGCAGAGGGACGCGGACCTGGTGGCCCTTTGGTCATTTCTGTTTGCTCGTTTGCCATCAGAGGTTTCTCACAGGGCGGGGGTGGAGAGGAGTCTAGTAGGTAGAGTAGAGGGGTGTGCAAGGTCCATGGATTCCGGAGTCGCACAGGCCCAGGGCAGACCAGGCTTCACACTTACTAGCTGTCTGACCTGGTCCACCTTCCCCGATCCTTTCCACCTTCTGTTTTCTTGTGTGTAATGGGTGAGAATCATAACAACCACCTCTTGGTTTGTCATGGGGCTTAGATAACTATTCAAATTGTTAGTGAGATACTCTTCATTCTCTTTTCTGTATACCAGGGCTTTAAGCTTTGCCATGTATGTACTCTGACAGGACATCTCAATTCAAATTAGCCACATTTCAAGTGCTCAGAAGCCCATGTGAGGCTAGTGGCTTCCAGATTTAGGACATTGCATCTTTACAGAAAATTCTACTACAGGGCTGACAGCTTCTGGAGAGCATGGTCTGTTCTATCTCCTTCACTACTATTTCCCTAGCATCTAAAACAGGGCCTTGCCCGGGATAGGTGCTTAACAAATATTTACTGATTTTAGTGTTGATCTCAGAACAGTACACTTTCCTAACAAAGGGGAAAGTGACCAAGGCAGAAGAATCAGCATATGCCAAGGTACTGAGGCCTGAAAGATCATAATACGTTTATGGAACTGCAGGGGATTGATGTAGCTGGTCTGTAGAGGGTGACCTGGAGCAGGGCTTGAGGCTCTGGAGGAATGTCCAGTGCATTCTAAGGCATTCAGCCGCTTCTCTGGCCTTGCCCACTAGATGCCAGTAGAAGGAGCCCAGTTGTGACAACAGAAAATATCTCTAGACACTGTGAAATAGCCTGGTGGGGAAAACATTACTCCTGGTTAAGAACCTCTCTTCTACACTGAAATGTATTGGGTCAGCCCCTCAGCTTGCTGTTCTGTGTCTGCAATGTGATTCATACTGTAAAGAACAATGATACAGTGGAGGGGGAACACTTACCTCCTGCACTGAAAAAATTTAGTTTGTCCAAGAAGGCAAGATGTACTCAGGAAACATTTGACGGACAACATATGTATAAAGCAGTGTGTGTTTTAATACCCAAATGGATGATGGAGACAGTTAAGAGTTAGGACAGACCCATACAAGTTCTGGATGTTGGGGAATGAACTGGAAAAGGGGAAAGGCCTTAGAAAGTGTCAGAACTACAATGCTTAGAGAGATGCTTTGTAATCAGAACCCTGCTCTGGCACTTAGTACCTGTGTGACCTCGGGGAAATTATTAAACCCTTCTGAGCCCCAAGTTCCTCCTTTGGAGATAGAAATATGAAGAACAGCATCATAAGGCAAGATGTTCATCATGTGTGTAAGATCCCAGCACTCTGCTGAGTGCACAGAAGTCAGTACATGGCTGTAGCAGTTATCGCAATTATCTCTCCTGAATTCCCCCAGTTCTAGGCCTGTGAAGGTAAGATGCCTGGAGGCCCAACTCCTGTGCCAGATATAGGCCCCATTATTTGTTTAATTAATTAATATTTATTGAGCAAAAACTATATGTCAGGGACTGTATCAAACTCTGAGGACACAGTGATGAACAAAAACAGACCTAGTCTCCTTTCATGGAGTGCTCACTGCCTATATGGGTCAGAGTTCTCCAGAGAAACAGAACCCATAGTGAATGTGTGCATATATGAAGAGATCTATTACAAGAAATTGGCTCACGTGATTATGAAGGCTCATACATCCCAGGATCTGCCATCAGCAAAATGAAGACCCAAGAAAGCCAAAGGTGGTGTTCTAGACTGATGGCCATCAGCATGAAGACCCAGGAGAGCCGATGGTGGTGTTCTAGACTGATAGCCCTCAGCATAAAGACCCAGGAGAGCCCATGGTGGTGTTCTACTCTGATGGCCATCAGCATGAAGACCCAGGAAGAGCCAAAGTTTCAGTTCAAGTCTGAAGGAAAAAAACTGATGTCCCATGCAAAGGTAATCAGGCAGAGGAATTTGTTCTCACTTCCAAGAGATCAACCCTTTATTCTCTTCAGGCCTTCAACTGATGGGATGAGGCCCAGCCACATGAGGAATCCCCATCTACTTCAGTCACCCTATCAATTTAAATGTTTAACTCATCCAAAACACCCTTACAGAAATAACCCAAATGTCTGACCAAATATCTACCCAGTTGATACATAAAATTAAACACACTTAAGAGTAAAGATACATTAATAAGAGAAATATAGCTTTGCAGCTATAATAAGTGGTATGAAAGAGAGAGGTGGGCTGGTACAAGTGGGTGTGACAAGACCCTATAAGGCAGTGATACTGAGCCAGACCTAAAGATTAAGGGTGGGCCTGAGGGGCACACAGAAGCAGGAAGTGTGCCTAGCCTCATACCCAGGGAGCCCTGGAGACTCTCCCTCCAGCCTGGGCCTCACATGGCCCTAGAGAGACTCAGAGCTCTGTGGACAGTCCCTAGGGAGACTCAGGAGCTAGCTAGTAGTCTGTAGGCTTCTGCCAAGCCCGGCCTCCCCACTCCCCACCCCATCACAGGTGCAGTTCTGAATTGCAAGCTGCCAGTCTGCTAATCTAATTAAGAAGTGAACGAAATTCATTTTCTTGACTCGTCCAAAGTACTGACCTTCTTCAGTGCACATCTCCCTTTGTTTGGCTGCTGCAGCGGTGGCCCCCAGCTCCTGCCAGCTGGGAAAACAAGTTCAATCTGACCCTTTGCCTGACATTTCATATTGATTTTCTCCATCCTCCTCAAACGCCAGCCTGCAGTCGGCCGCGGTTCAGCCAGGGTGTGAATGGAATTGAGACAGTTCATCAGAGTTCAAAATGAAAAGCAACATTGGCTTTCGGAGATGAGCACTGAGGAGGAGGGTATTTAATAACCGTCGGCATTTAATCAAAACGCGAGGAGAACCATGTTATCAGAGCTGCATATATTAATTTCCATGTGTCCCTCACTCTGCACACTCAGCAGGGGTTGGGAGGGATGATCCCTTCTCTCCCGTCCCTCTCTGTTTTGTTCTGCTGCTGTGGTGATGGGGGTTGTGTTTGCAGTTTTGAGATGCCTGAAACAACAGGGTGCTGATGGCGGCAGCGCTTGGCTATTCTGGAAGTTGCTTTTTTCTTTCCATGTGTGAGTGTTGGGGGCTGGGTAAAGAAACTGGCCAGGTGTAATGAATGCCATCCTAGGAAATGAAAGAGGAATTAAGCCTGAACTTCTTTCCAATGACCCCGTGAATGTGATCCCTGACGAATTTTCTGATCACAGCTCCCTGAAGCCTGACCATGCTGGTTTGCTTCGGGCACCTCCCACACCCCCAGCCCTTTCCTGCCCCAGGGCCTTTTCACAAGCTCTTCCTCTGCCTAGATTCTATTCCACCCCTCCAGCGCCTGGCTTAGGTGCTGGGATGAGGTGAGGCACGACGGAGCTGGGTACAATGTGCCCTGGACTCGGGTTTGTGTCTTCCTCTCTACCAAACTACACTGACAGTAGCGAGTAAATCCAGACATTGGGACAGACAGAGGAAGAGTATCATTGTGGTTTCTCAGCCTATATCTGTGGCCTAACTGGTGACCTTGGACAGGTTACTGAACCGCTCTGTGCCTCAATATGCCTATAAAACTATGGCTAGTGGAAGTCTTGACTTTCTAGGGGGCTTGTGAGGATTAAATGAGAGGACACCCTCAAAGCCTTGAATAGCGCCCTGCACGTCGTGTCCAAGCACAGTGTTACAGTTGGAATGATGACACTATCTCGCTCCCCCACCGTGTGTAAGGGTAGGAAGCTGTAGAAGTAGTAATGTCAACAGCCTTAATCGCAGCTCACTTCTATGACATTTTGCTGGGTCCAGGAAGGAAGCCAAGTCTACTCATTTAATCCTCATGACAACCCCATGACGTACTTACTGCCATTATTCACGTCTTATGACAAAGCTGGGGTTTGATTAGACCAGCAGCTCTTTATCACAACCCCAGGAACCATGAATTCAAGCACAATTTATTTACTCCCTACTAGTTCCTGCCTTCAAGTAGGTTACCTTTGAGTGGGGAGGGAGGAGATAAAACATGTACAAGTGGACAAATAAATGAGATCATTTTGGACAGTGATAAACGCTATAAGAAAATTAAGTAGGGTCAGAGAGTACCTGGGCTGGGGGAGCTGTTTTCCTAGAAGGATGTGAGGGAAAGACTTTGAATTGAGACCTGAATTACCAGAAGGATCCAAAGAGCACTAGCATCTAGGTAGACTCTAATGCAGGAACGGTCTTTTGTGTTCAAAGAATAGAAAAAAAGACCAGTGGATGGAGACAGACTAGGGGACAGTTGCAGAGAGTGAGGTCCAAAAGGCAGGTTGAAACCAGACCAGGTATAGCTTTGTGGGCCGGCCAAGCACTTAGATTTCATTCCAAGGAAATGGCAAGCCATGAGACTTTATGAAGCACACAAGTAACACTCTGTTGTGGTCTTTTTTTTTTTTGAGACAGAGTCTCACTTTATCATCCTCGGTAGAATGCTGTGACATAGCTCACAGCAAACTCAAACTCTTGGGCTCAAGAGATTCTCTTGACTCAGCCTCCCAAGTAGCTGAGAGTACAGGTGCTCACCACAATGCAGGGGGGTATTTTAGAGATGGGGTCCTGCTCTTGCTAGGGCAGTCTCAAACCCATGAGCTCAGGCAATCCACCTGCCTCGACCTCCAGAGTGCTAGGATTACAGGCATGAGCCACCATGCCTGGCCCTCTGTTTATGGTCTTAAAAGTGTTCTCAAGCAAGGAGTGGCCAGCCAAGAAACAGAGAGGACACTTAGGGAGCTCTTGCCACAGTCTGGAGGAGAAGAGACAGTGGCTGTGACTAGGATGGAGGCAATGAAACTGGGTTAAGTGGACAGATTCGGTGTCTCAGGAGGTGAGGCTAAGAGGACTTGCTAAGAGATTGGAAGGGGACAGGTGATGGAAAGGGAAGAATTTAGGGTAGCTCTTAGGTTTGGGACTAGAGTAACTGAGGGCGTCGTGGTAACACACAGCAAAAAGAGGGGACTGCAGAAGAAACAGGTTTCTCACGGTAAGACAAGTGTCCTCTTTCGGATGTCCTCTTCTCTACTGTGATTCATTCAGTAGGGAAGTCAGGTAGACGGCTGAGACTCCAGTCTGGAATCAGAGGAGGGGTCTGAGCTGAAGGCACAAATTTAGAAATCATGAGCATGTGACAGTATTCAAAGCCATGGGACAGGGTGAGGTCAACTAGGAGAGGAGGTACAGAGGGAGAAGAAGGAGAGGCCCAGGAATGAGGGAAAGGGCACGACAACCTTTATCAGAGGGGTAGAAAGAAGGCAGTGGCCTTTTACAAGAGATGGAATATGAGCCCCTGGGGAAGTAAGCAGAAAACCAGGGGATATAAACCAAGAGAGGGGAGTCATTTAGAAATATACCAGGCTCAGTTATGCTTTTGAGAGGCCAGGGAGAAGTGATCCCAGGATTTGCTGTCGTGGAAGTCTTTGGCCATTCAGGGTAAAAACAATTAGCACGCGCATACACACACACACACACACTGCCTGGCACACAGCTCAGTAAAATCAGTTTTCTGATGATGACACTTGACCTGCTGGCACCAGATGGCTTCTTCAGTTGCATCTTAATTCCACTGTGGTTTGGGCAAACCTGCCTCCCTTCTTGCCTGCCCCTTGAGTTCTCATCCTATTGAGGGAATGGCTTGTGCCAGAGACTTGCAGGAGATGAAGCTGGCCTGGGAGTATCTTGAAGGCCACTGTGGGGGGCCTGGGCTCCCCTCAGCCATAGTAACAAGCTGCCCTGCAGCACTGATCCCCTGTACCAGCCCTACCCCTTCTGTACTGGCAAACCTGCCACTCAAGACTTGGACCTCCTTCAGGTGACACCAAGGCAGCAGTCCCGTCCAGGAGCCATCAGCATCTACCCTGGAGTTCACTTAAATCTGTCTGTCATGGGCTTGCTGTGAAGAAACTCTGACTCTTTAATGCTGAAAGGGGAGTGATAGAAGCATTTTAGGCCTAAAATTGGAGATGTCTTAGTGAATAGTGTAGTCTTGGAAAACCAGCCTGAGTTCCAATGAGAACAGGGCCAAGCCTGATGCCCAACCTAATAATTCAAATCAGAAATTTTATTTTCCTCCAAAGGTGAGTATAGTGTAGAGGGCTGGATTGCTATTTGTGAACCCGGTGTATCTTGTTTAATTTTCACAATAGCCCATGACAGTATTAGAACCTCCAATTTACAGATGAGGCACAGAGAGAAACTTGCTCCAGATCCCAGTGGAGGACCTAAGATTGGAAGCCACATCTGTCTGCTTCTAAGATAATTCATTCTTCTCCTGGCTATTTGGCAGGAAGAGAAAGAATATGATCTTTATCTAACATCCAAAAGGACCAATTTCACAAGACAGTCTTTTACATACTCCCCAACAGCTGGGTCCCCCAGCTTGACCATTTCACACTGCAGATTTGACCCTGCCATTGCACAGAAAGTGCAATCCACTCTTATTGTTCACCCTCATCTGCAAACTTACTTAATTGCCAAGCCCCGGTTCTGGAAGCCACCAGATCCCTGATCAAACCTGCGGTGCATTCCCTAAGCCTCTGATGGAATGTGTTCAAAGACATCAGCTGAGACTGCAGCTGCATGAATCTTAAACCCTCCGAGGTTTGGCACAGCTTCCAAAAGGGGTTCAGTATTGATCTGGGGCATAATTAACAGTGTTTATTTCAGGGGAGCTTGGTTAGGTTAAAAAGACAAGTTCCTGTACTAAAATACTTTTGCCCAAGACAGGATTACAAACACACACAGACACACACACACACAGGAAAGCCAAACAGCCTTGGTATAGGAAGAGAATTCACTGGCAGCCCCCCCATCTACCCACCCACCAGTGTCTGAAGCTGCTCCACCCCACTTGAGCTTCACAGCAATTAACAGCAGAACACGCAGGGCCCAAGTCACAGAATAAAAATAGAATCCCTTCCCCCACACTCATTTCCATTTTTGATTAATTTAACCAGTTCTGTCAATTAGTCATTCTGGAGACTCCAATTGAGTGGATTTTCCTAAGAACAAGAATGCTTATTAATTTGGGAAGTGAGTGTCATTCATTAGCAGTTGACACCTTCCCAGGTCCTGCCATTCCCTCATTGGGGTCTTGGATGAGAGAGCCGTGGAGGGCAAAACGAGGTCACACACACGGCCGCAGCCCCCAAGACGTGCAGAATGGGAAAGGCTGCCTATGGGGTCAGGGGTGACTGTGGACATCACGGGGCCGACTTCCCTGTCATCACAGCCTGCGACCAGCCCTCACTGACAAAGCAGTCACAGGCACCAGCAAGCATCCTGAGTTTGGGGTTCAAGAGAACTACAGTCAAGGAAGTGCCTGGGAAGTATTTCCCCGTTCGGCCTGTGAGCGTCCAAGGAGGGCTTTCTCTTCCTTTTGCTTTGCCTGGATACACCAAAAGTTATCTTCTATGTTTTCAATTTGTAAAGTATTGCAACTTTTAAAACCTCAGTCCATATTTTATTGCCATTTTTTCCCTTGCAGTAAGTAGGAATCATCATATTAAAGACATGGAGTCTGCTACATTGCCCAACCTGACCTCAAACTCCTGGCCTCCCAAGATTAGCCGACCACAAGTGCAATGTATTTTAATTTTAATGTTAATGTAAGTTAAACATAACAAGGTGGCATTTTATCATACAATTCATATATATATTATAGCTCTCTTGACAGCCCATTCCTTCCCAGCAGAGGCGAAATCAGAAATCACCTCTTCCCCTTTATATTTGCTGCCCACAGCTGCTTAACAAATCACTGCAAACTTGGTGGCTTAAAAACAACACAGTCTATCTTCCTGAAGTTCTATTGGTCACAAGTCTGACGTGGGTCTCACTGTTTAAAAAATCAAAATTTGGGCAACATTGTCTTCCCTTCTTGGAGGTTCTAGGGGAGAATGTTTCCAAACCCTTTCCAGCTTCTAGACCCAGCAATGGTTCTCAACCTTCCTGATGCCATGATGTATTTTCATTGTTACAGAGGGGTTGCAACCCCGGGGTTGAGAACCACTGGAGGCTGCCTGCATTCTTCACTCGTGGCGCTTCCTACACCTTCAAAGTCAGCAAGATGGGTCCTGACACACCACATCACTCTTTTCTGTCTCCTTCCACTTTTAAAGACCATTGTGACAACATGACATTCTCCCAGACAACAGAGAATAATTTTAAGAGCAGCTAATCAGCAACTTTAATCCCCCTTTGCCATGTAAAGTAACATGTTCACAGGTTCCAGGCGTTTAGACCTCAGCATCCCTGGGAAGCCATCATTCTGCCTAGGAAAGTCTGAAGAGTTTCATTTAGGGCATTTTTCTCCCAGGAAGATTTCCTGGACCCCCAAGCAGGATTAAATGTCCTCTCTCTAAGCACTTAATACCATACGTTAAATTATTTGTTTCTATTTCAGTCTCTAATGGAACTGCCCTTATGGCTAGACTCCTTTTTCAACCCCTCTCAGCGCTTAGATCAGCAAAGGTGCTGAATAAATGCTTTTAGAAGTAAATGACTACAGTCACCCAATTTGATAAGTTTTTATCTGCCTTTAACAAAAGAAAAGGCAGGTGAGTGGAGTGCCTGAGCTCACGGGTTCACCAGCCTGAGCAGGAAGGAGACCCTGTCTCTAAAAATAGCCAGGCGTTGTGGTGAATACTTGTAGTCCCAGCTACTTGGGAGGCTGAGGCCAGAGAATCGCTTGAGCCCAAGAGTTTGAGGTTGCTGTGAGCTATGACACCATGGCACTCTACCAAAAGGATGACAAAGTGAGACTCTGTCTCAAAAAAAAGAAAGAAAAGGCTAACACTATACAATGGTTGACTCTGTGTTTTCTCATCTCTAGCTTTAAAAATATATAATGTATATAAAGTACATGATACACTGCCTACCTTGTTATGTTTAAATTGTTAATGTTAAAACACATTCCTAGGCACCACAAGTAGAAAAAACAGCTTAGTATAAAACAAAGACTAAGATGTTAAAAGTTGCAACATTTTTGCAAATGGATAAAATGGAAGGCAACTTTGCATGTTTGCGGGCTAAGTAAAGGGAAGGGGAGTCTATGAAATGATGGTAATGAGCTCTTATTCATTTATTTAACAAATGTTTCTTATTGCCTAGTATGTGCCAGGCACTGTTATAGGCCCTGGAAAAATAGTGCCACCTGCCCTTGTAGCACTTTATTCAAGAAAAGGAAATCAAACAATACACACTTAAACAAGATAAAGTGAGATCTGGTAAAAATGTTTCCAGGAAAGCAGCAGCAAAGGCAGACACTCTGAATCTGAACCGTGCCTGGCAGGTCAGGGGAAGAAGGATGGCCAGCTGGGCTGTCCACAGGACTGTGACAAGGACTAACATGAGGGGAGGCAGGAGGAGCAGGCAGGCAGCCCAGGTGACAGGAGGAACAATATTCAGAGCCATCACCTTGCACCATCCAGGCCCATTCACATTGTACTCTGGGCAAAGGACTTACCTGGGAGTTGGGCAATGTGATAGCCCTTTAGAGAATGGTAAGGACTTTGGAAACAGTAGATGGTGGGAGAAGAGTCGGAAGGCTGTTGAAATGAGGGTGGTAGTGGCTTAGACCAAGACAGTGACAGTGGAAGTGGTGAGGTTGGATGGATTGGGGCCATACTTTAAGGTTAAAGTTAAAAGGACTTGTTTAAGCATTAGATGCAAAGGAAAGAATCAAGAACAACTCCCCTTTTGTCCTGAGCACGTGCCTCGATGAAGCGACCATGAAGTGAGTTGGCAAAGACTAGGGGAGAGAGAGTTTAGAGAGGAAACTCACAAATTCTCTGGACTCTAAGGTTCATGTAAAAAAAAAAAAAAAGGCATAAAATGGTTAAATTGGTACCTTTTGCTGTTTAGCCCTTTATCTTTGATAGAGCCCCTTCTTATGCCTTTACCGTCATTGATTCTCACAAAACCCAGTGAGTTCATAGCATTTCTTGCTTTTTGCAGCTGAGGAAACCAAGGTCCAGAAAACAGTACATATAAAACCCTGGCAACGACTGAGATTATCTCTTACTTCATGTAATGAGTACAACCACCCTTAGTGCTTGCATGGTCCTATAAGATAGAGAAGGGAAGGGGGCTCTCTTGCGTGGGTAATAGGCCCAAGGTTAAGTATATAGGCTAATTCAAGCCCCCAGGGAGCTCCCATAATTCTATTTTGACAGCTCAGTAGGTAGCATCAATAACTGAATTGTGAGACCTGCTGTCCACTGAAGCATCTTCCAGCACCATCAGTGTAAGTCCCTTTATCTGCTGAATTACTCAAAACACCTGCTGGTCTTCCATCTTTATCAAGCACAGACCAGAGGCAGCAGAGGGCAGGGGGATGCTTGTCCCCATGAATCTCATAATAATACCTTTAACTTCTTTTCTATTTTTAATCTAAACATAAGAATTTTAATAGGATTCATCTCATGTATGGGCATCCTTAATCCCTGGGTCAGCTAGTGCCTCTTGAAATTTTGGTGTCATTTAAAAATCCCTGTAATGCAGTGAAATTGTCATTGAAGGGTTACATTGTGAAAAACGGGCTCATCAAGCTTAGGGAAAAAAGACTTGTGAAATCGAAACAAAGCAATGAATTGGTCAATAAATGTTAACACGGTATTGTGCTAAGCACAGCGGGGTGGAAAGAAATATGTGTACTTATCATGCTGGGACAAGAGGATACAAAATTATGAAATGTTTCTAATACAAAGGCCATTTGAAATGGAATGTGAAATTTAGATTCCAATGTCAAAGAGAGAAAACGCTGACTAAAAACTATCTATGCCGAATATCATGTTAGATGGTTAAAACAAACCATGATGCCAAAAGTCCTTATCCTCAGCAGATCTTACAGCTTCCCCAAAGTTCTGATGTGTAGCATTTTTTTAGTCTCTCTTTATTGAAAATCTTGCGTGTTCACGTCATTATGTTGATCCAATGCAGGGTTGTTTGCCCCCAGGGACGTTATTAAGTAGTAGAAATGTCTCAAGACAGCGTCTGATGTATCCTGGATGCTAAACCGCACTTTGTGAATGAATGAATGAAGGAGATCTAACACCAAATTAGAGGTGATGTGTGTCTCAGGAGACATTAGTGCTAGGAATCGTAAACCAAGCGCGTAAAATGAAGGTATCCGGCATTGGCCCTTCCCAAGTCCCAGGAAAATCATATAAGCTAAAACTCAGGATGGTCTCACATTTAACCATTCTTTTCTGAAACTCTTACAGTCCATACAACAGACCCCAATACAAATAATACACATATTACTTAATACCGACTTATATATAATAAGCTACTGGAAGATAATATCCCAATATTTTGTGGTTCTCTGCACCTGACTTTTGTGTCTTGGCCAGAACTAGAATCTGACTCCAGAAGTTCAGAGGAGGAAGTGACTGTGTCCAACTCAGCTGTCTGGAAAGGGTATCCCAGGTGTTGGGAGAGGGAGAAGCTAGAGGAAGCAGTTGGGCCGAGCCTGGAAGTTGAACGGATTTTACCTTTAGAGAATTTCAAATCCTGTTGAACAACTGTCAGCCACTAGGCGGCTTTCGATACTCTGTTGAGGTTCATGAATGTACATCATAAAGGTCAGTTATAGGTGTCTGTGAGATTCTTATAGTTTGGAAATGTGACCTTAATGAGGATAGAAAAAGGACATATACCACAGTCGTCAACAGTGTCGGTTCTGGGGTCAGATAATCCTGTGTGGGTGACTCGGACTTAACTTCTTGCACTTAACCTATAAATTGGGGGCAGTACGGAGGCTGTGTTATTGGATTGTTGTGTGGATTTAAAGGGACAGTGCATGGTCTACAGTAAACATTCAGTATTATTTTTTTTATGATCACACCAATCTATGAAATTAGAATCTTAGGTGAGAAAATTGGGCTCAGAAAAGGAAATACCTTTCGCAAAATCAAAGATCTAGTCAGAAGTAGAGGCTAGATTCAAACCCGGGTCTAAAGTCTGTGGTCGAGTATGGTTGATGGATGATACTGGTAAACAGTCCCATCTTTGCCTCAGTAAGCCTCCAAGCCCTAGGGGCAGAGCATGGGAGCACCTGAGTATTTCACAGATAGAGGCTGACTTTCAGGACATGAATACACCATAGAGCCCATGTTTCTGCAGAACCTGCTGAGGGTGTCCCTAGAGGTCCGTGAGCACAGTAGAGATGGAGAGACCTCTGTTTTCAGCCAAATGCAAAATGAGAACAGGGTATGTGCTGTCTATCATTCTCCACGGCCAAGTTCAGCAGAAGTACATGCTGACAGATAAAGCTTTTACTGTGCACAGTGATTATAAAAAGCGTCCTCTCTCTGCCGCAGAGCACAGTGGCTCAAGGTCCTGGGGTCTCTTAGGATGGGAAGGACAGCCATCCCATGGTGATGGTGTGTCTGGAGCCAGTGGGGGACCCAGCAGGTGGTGGGTGCTCAGTGAGTTTGGTGACTGTTCTCCACATCACCACTGGTGCT
>CAUYQV010027964.1:0-12619 GCA_963574575.1 Galagoides demidoff | reverse complement strand
GCCTACAGATATATGAAAAAATGCTCACCATCCTTAATCATCAGAGAAATGCAAATCAAAACTACTTTGAGATATCACCTAACTCCAGTAAGATTAGCCCATATCACAAAATCCCAAAACCAGAGATGCTGGCATGGATATGGAGAAAAGGGAACATTCCTACACTGCTGGAGGGAATGTAAACTAATACGTTCCTTTTGGAAAGACCTCTGGAGAACACTTAGAGAACTAAAAATAGACCTGCCATTTGATCCTGCAATTCCTTTATTAGGTACATACCCCAAAGACCAAAAATCACATTACAACAAAAATATTTGTATCAGAATGTTTATTGCAGCCCAATTCATAATTTCCAGGTCATAGAAGAAGCCCAAGTGCCCATCAATCCATGAATGGATCAACAAACTGTGGTATATGTACACCACAGAATACTATGCAGCCATAAAGAAAGATGGAGACTTTATGTCCTTCATGTTCACATGGATGGGGCTGGAAAGTATTTCTCTTAGCAAAGTATCACAAGAATGGAAGAAAAAGTATCCAGTGTACACAGCCCTATTATGAAATTAATTTATAGCTTTCATATGAAATTTATAACCTAATAACAGCTTAAGAATGCAGGGGGGGAGGGGAAGGGTAGGGGGAATAGGTGAAGGGAAGGTGATTGGAGGGATCACTTCTATGGTTTATCTTACAAGGGTACAATTGAATCTTTCTAAGAGTAGAATATAAACATCTCAACATAAGAACTAAGAAAATGACATGAAGGCTATGTTAACCAGTTTGATGAAATTATTTCAAATTATATGTGAAAACACCACACTGTACCACAGAACTGCATTAATGTACATAGTTATCATTTAATAAAAAAAAATTAAAAAAGAGAAAAAAGAAAGAAAACAATGAATTCCCTAGGAATATACATAACAAAAGTGGTAAAGAAACTATATAAAGAAAATTATGAAACCCTAAGGATAAAAACAACAGGAGATATTAACAAATGAACGAACATACTATGTTCATGGCTGGGAAGAATCAACATTGTTAAAGTGTACATACTTCCCTAATCTACAGATTCAATGCAGTCCCCATTAAAATGCCATCATCATACGTTTAAGATTTGGAAAACGTAATTCTTTGTTTTGTATGGAAACAGAAAAAAACCTATGTAGTCAAGGCAATTATTAGTAATAGAAACAAAACTGCGGGTATCACCCTACCAGACTTTCAGCTTTAATGCAAGGCCATAGTGATCACAATAGCATGGTATTGGTGCAAAAATATAGACATAGACATTTGGAACTTAATAAAAAACCATGAGATGAAACTAACCTGTCACAGCCACCTGATCTTTGCTAAACCAAACAAGAACATACACTGGGGAAAAGAATCCCTAATCAACAAATGGTGTTTAGAGAACTGGATAACTATATGTAAAAAACTGAAACTAGGCCTGCATCTCTCACTGCTTACAAAAATTGATTCATGATGGATAAAAGATTTAAATCTAAGGCATGAAACCACAAAATTCCTAGAAGAAAGTTGGGAGAAAATACTTGAAAATATTGGCCTTGGGAAAAATTTTATGAAGAAGACTTCTGTGGCAATTGCAACAACAAAAATAAATAAATAAGACTTAATTAAACTGCAAAGCTTCAATACAGCTACGGAGACAACAACCAAAACAAACAGACAACCTTCAGAAAGAGAAAAGATATTTGCATATTATGAATTGGAAAAAGGCTTGATAACTAATCTATACAGAACTCAAATTAATCATCAACAAAAAAAACTAATAATCCCATAGGACATTGGGCAAGAGACATGACTAGAACCTTCTTGAGGGTAGTGGGGGGAGGGGGAGGAAAACTTATGGCAGAAGGAGAGAGGGCATGAGATGGGTTCTCACCTAATGTGCACATTGTGAGGGTATATAGCATGTCCTCTGCATAAGGGGCTCTTCTACAAATGGAACTTTACCCTAGAAGTGAGAATAATGTAATATTGTTCCCTCATATTAATTTGAATAAAGTTTTTTAAAAATGAATAAAACCCTCTCTAAAGAAGATAAATGAATGGGTGGTGCCTGCAGTTCAAAGAAGTAGGGCACTGGCCCCATATACCAGAGGTGGCAGGTTCAAACCCAGACCCAGCCAAAAAAAGCAAAAAAAGAATGGCTAACAAACATGGAAAAAAATACTCATTGTCCCTAATCATCAGAGAAATGCAAATCAAAACCACCTTGAGATATCACTTAATCCCAGTGAGAGACATTGCAAAGTCTCAAAGCTGCAGATGCTGACGTGGATGTGGAGAGAAGGGAACACTTTTACACTGCTGGTGGGACTGCAAACTAATGCAACCTTTTTGGAAGGAAGTGTGGAAAATTCTCAAAGAAATCAAATTAGACCTCCTGATTGATCCTTCAATGCCATTACTAGGCATCTATCCAGAAAAATAAATTCATTTTATCATAAGGACATTTGCTCTAGACTATTTAATCACAGCTCAATTTACAGTTGCCAAGAAGTGGAAACAAGCTAAATGCTGATCAACCCAGGAATGGGTTAACAAGCTGTGGTATATGTATACCATGGAATACTATTCAGCCACTAAAAAGATGGAGATTTTATATATTTTGTATTCACTTGGATGGAGTTGGAACACATTATTGTTAGTAAAGCATCACAAGAATGAAGAAGCAGGAATCCAATGTACTCAATTCAAATATGAAGGAAGTAGATGATCTAATACAAGGTGGGATAGGGGAATGTGGGAGCAGGGGGGAGGTGAGGAGTGAGGGACATGGGGGTGTCACAGTGTATGGCACACCTTTTGGGAGAGGGACATAATTATAATTGGACTTTATCTAATAAATGCAATTCATGTAACCTAATTCTTTGTACCCCCAGTGAATCCAAAACAATAAAAAAAATCTGTTTTTCCATCTAACATAACATTATCACAGGAGTAAAATCCCATCATATATATCATAAGTCATCATCATACTGAAGCAGGGAGGGCTGCACGGGGTATGTATGCCATGTGATGAAGACCTTGGGGGCCAACTTAGAATTCTGGCTATGGCAGATTGCAATGCTAGACATTACTATAATAGATGATAATAGATGACAGAAATAATAGAATAATATCTTATTACGGACTCTTGAGAGAACATATTGTTAAATAAAATTTCTATACCTACTTAAGGCATCATTCACGTACCAAAATTTCAGAATATTAAAGGGGTACATTTTTTTATATGTAATTTGCTTTTATATATTTTAAGTCAAAGTTAGAAGTGTACCCTTGTAAGGGCAACAGAAATGGCTATTTGCATATCCAAAATTCAATTGAATTATTGCTCATTCTTCCTTCATGAAAATTATATTAATAACAGATATAGCAAAAAATGTAAAAATAACTCTAGGCAACATAAGATGGTATGAAAGTAAAGTACTAAGTTAAGTTTTAATAAGACACACAACAAGCTAAAGCCTTTTAAGTGAAAAATTGACTTTTAAAAGCTTTGTATGTCTGTGTGCTGAAAGTGAAGAAGTAAAAGCCAGAATGGTAAGTACAAAATGAAGATACTGAAAACCACAGGGAATGAGGACTTGGATACAGACCTGTGTCGAGAAAGGTTTAGTTTGACCCGAGTATGCACTTCCCTCTAGGACACTATCCTAAATCATTACTTCCTACTTCATAGCTTCATTACTTCCTGTTCATCTGAAGTTCTACAGGAAATCCATTTATTACTTCATCTTGATTTGTATCTCTGTTTGGTTTACATAGATAACCAAATTACTCACCTCCTATGATTACAAAATGATCCCCAAAGTGATAATAACAAAGTTGTTGTTAATGAAAAAATGATAAAATATTATGCAGCCAAAACAGTGAGAAAAATAGATCTATGGAGCTGTATCAGATTGCTAATAGACAAAAATGTTTTTAATTTTATAAATGTTTAAGGTATTTTTATAACTTTTTAAGACTTTTGGTTGCTCATGGGTTCACACTTTAAATAAATATTTGTTTTATATGTATTTCATGTTTGTTATTATATATTCTTTTTCTTAAAGGGTGCCCCATAAACTGCCTGTCTCAGACACCACAAAATCTGAATATATCCTTGCCTGAATTGTTTGAATCATACCTTTCTTAGTTTCTTCTGGACCATTCCCAGAAGCACACATTTGATGTGGTATTGCCATCTTAAGGAAAAAGAGAACCTCCTTTAGACCACCTCATACATCACCTTAGAGACATAGCCCCATGTCTCTGCCTTTCCTTACATATAGATTCCTTGAAGGAATTGACTACATCCTTCATTTCCATTTCATCTTCCTTAAATTATATTCAGTCCAAACTAAGATTTTGCCAACATCATTCTTCTGAAATCTGAGTGTAAAAATCATTAAAATTTTCCATGTTGCTAAAACCAATGGTCAATTTCAGCTCTCACCTCATTTAGCTCCTCTAAGAATGTCAAGATCCCACATTTACTTTGTATTCCTGCTATCTCATTGGAGAGTTTCCTTTTTTGCAGAATCCAAATTCACTTTCAGATATCTATATAGCTGGTGATTCAGTATTCAAATATATTAGCTCCAATTATACTATATAATACTCAGGTTGATCTCATTTAATTTCATAATTTCAGCTAAACACCAATGACTCCCAAATTTATACACCCAGTGCTGCTTCAGAATTCTGCTGCCAACTTAACAACCCTACTTGAAATTTCACATATCCAAGCATAAGCCCTACTTCAACTCCCTGCACCAAAATATCCCTCTTCCAAAGTTCCTTGTCTCAGTATACAGCATCACTATTATTTTATACCCTATTTCCTCCATTGTCCTCATTACATGTTCAATCTATCATCAGTGTATCCTGTTAGCTCTACATTGAAAATATTGATTTTAGGACTTCTGCATCTGGCTATAGTGAAGCATTTTATATCTCATGTTCCCTTCCACTGAAAATAACTAGAAAAATGATTAGAATTATGAAAAGAATACCTGCCTGGAAGAATTAGAGAATGTGTTAGGTGAAAAAGAGTTGTTGTTTTTTTTTCTGTTTTTCAGTGTTTTGGTCTCATCTCTCATGATAGGTAATTTTTGATAGAATGTTATACATTGGGTTTGGAAAATTGTGGAGTAGTTTGAAATTCTATATGATGTTATCCCCCTCAATAGAGGATTTATTTGGCTAATAACAGGTAATTTTAGGGACAGCTCACCTTAATTGAGCTGACTACAATATGGAGGGGTCTTATGTTTATAATTTCTTCCTACTCCTAAAGAATAGTACTTCAGAAGTCCTACCTAACAATATGGATATCTAGAAACATTCTGTTCCTTGATGAACCCTGCAATATAACTATTGTTTTCTCAGCTTTTGGTCTATGATAGTTCTGCTCATTTTGCTAGTCTCTTGGCCACTGGTCCTTGGTAACCAGTGGCCAATAGGCATTTGTTCTTAGGCATTTTTCAGTTTTAGAACTCATGACAAAAACAATCCCTGAGAAACATAGGTATTGGTATTATCAGATATGACTTTATAATAAATGATTAACACATGAACATGTTCTAGAAAAAATAAGCCATGTTGGAGAATATCTTCAAAAACACGAATTCAACAAAAATGATTCAATGATGTTTTCAGATTTAAAAAAGGAGTTTAAAACAAAAATGTAATGGGTTGAATAGCAGATTAGAAAAAAAAATGACAGGTGAAGTAGAATATAAGTCAGTAGAAAATAACTTTACTTGGTGGAGAAAGAAAAAGGAAGGGAAATTAAAAAGAGCATTAGTGATTTATAGAACATGGCAAAAAGTTCTAATACTTGATAATAATGAAAAGGTCTAATATACATGTAATTAAAGACTTAAAATGAGAGAAGAAAGAGAATTATCAAGAGAAATATGTAAAAGATAATAACTAAACATTTTCAAAACTGAATAAAGTCATCAGGCCACAGGCACATAAAGTATTACAAATCTCAAACAGGAGAAAAACAATGCCTACATGACTGGGTATAACAGGGTAAAACTGCTGCAAACCAAAAATAATAAATTTTTTTTTTCCTTTTTTAGTTGTCAGAGAAGAAAATAAAATTACCTGTAGGGGACCAAGATGGAAAGGTAGAAGAAAAAAATTCTCTCTTGTGAAGGTGAAGAAGAAACAGAAATCCCCCTCCTTCCACCACAAGCTTTGTAAACAAAATCAATATTGCTACTTTACTTCTGTGGAAAGGTCAGGAAACTTCCCACCACTTGCCAGACAAAAGTACATAGCTGCTGTGGGAAATGTAGAAGGAAAGCAGTTTCTTCTTACAGAAGGGTAGAAACCCACCCAGGCCAGAATTCTGCACTACTACAAAGAATCTGCTAGGAAAGAGCCAGAAACTCCCTCTGCTGACCAGCCACAGATGCAAAGCAGAGTTTGGCTGCTGTGACTGATAGGGTGGGGGAAGAACCTCAGTACTCTTATTTACAGGGCCTCACAAAGACCGAGACTAAATCAGGCAAACCAAGACTCTCCCTTCCCCTACCACAAACCTATTTCTGATGGAAGGGCAAAAGTATGAGAGAGATATCCTATATGACAAAGGCAGAGTAAAACTGTCCTTCTATCAAGTTTTTCTCCAGCAATTAATAAAAACTATATTTAAAAAACAGCAAGAAAAAAATTTATCGAATGTTAGCTGTCAATTCATTAAAAGGAATCAGAACCAGAAATCACCTAGACTGAATGTATCAAATAGAAATTATAACATAACAATGATTAATACGTTAGAGGATATAGTGGAAAACATGAGCAATACATATGAACAGATTACAACATTCAGTAGAGCAATAAGAACTATAAAAAAGAGTAAAATAGAAATGATAGAAATAAAAGCACAACATGAAAAGAAGGCAATTTCTTTAATGGGCTCAGGACTGACCCTAACACAGGGGAAAACAATAAACACAGGGATAGAGATTATCCCAACTGGAATAAAAAGAGAGGAGTTGGTGGGAAAAAATAAACAAACAAACAAAAAACAGAAAAAAGAATCCCAGAATTGTACAACATAATAAAACAATCTAACAAATGTTTAATTTGAGCCCCAGAAGAAGAGGAAATGAGATAGAGGAAGCATTTTAAGAAATCTTGGCTAAAAATTTTGCAAGATCAATGAAAGAATCTACAGATTCTATAGATTCAAGATCAGAGAATCATAAGTTTTATAGAAAAAAAATCATATTCAAATTGCTAAAACTTAAATTTTAGAAGAAAATTTTGATAATGTGCAGAGACAAATATTATATATACACACACAAGGATAAAATTACAGCACACTTATCATCATAAATGGGGCAAACAATAAACACAGAGGAGGGATACCTTTTAGAACTGACAGAAAAAACAAATCCTCTCTTCTAGAAATCTATGCCCAGTAAGAATTTCTTGCTGAAGTGAGTACGAAATACTTCTTTTCAATTTTAAAAAGCTGAAATAATTTATTGCCCATACATAGGTATACAGCAAGAAATATTAAAGTTCTTCAGAAAGAAGTAAAATGATACCAAATGGAAATTTGAGCCTACAAAAGAAAAAACAATACCAGAAATGGTAAAAATGATGAAGATTAAAGACTTGTTTATTTTTATTAATTGCAAATGATAATTGACTGAATGAAGTAAAAATAATAACATTTATTGTGGAATTTACAACATATTTAGAAAGAAATGCATAATGACAATAACACAAAGATGGAAAGGAAACATAGAAATGAACTACTGTGTCATTTTTACACTTTTTTGAAAGGAGTATGATATTTTTAGGTTTTTTACATTAAAGGGTTTTGTTGTTGAATTTATTTTCTTCAATGTTTGCTTAAAAAGGTATTTCTTATTTCAAAATATTAATGAAGGAGATACAAGTGATTAATACTTAAGTCAGAGCTTTTGGTGTGCCCTTCACCAGAATAGTGATCATTGAATCCAGTAGATGAGTTTTAATCCTGCAGAAACCTGCTCTCCCTTCTTGATTTCTCATGTCCTTTGCACCACTTTGTGCCCGTGTATAACCATCTATTAGCAAGAACTTGCAGTGTTTGTTTTTTTCATTCCTGAGATACTACACTAAGAATAATGGTCTCCGGATCCATCCACATTCTTGCTAATGACTTTATTTCATTTCTTTTTATGACTGTGCAGTACTCCATGGTGTACATGTACCACATTTTCTTTATTCACACATGAATGAATGGCTCCTAAATTGGTTTCACTACTTTGCAATTGTGAATTGTGCTGCAATAAATATTCAAATGTAGCTATCTTTTTGATTAGATGTCTTCATTTCCTTTGGTAGATTACCCAGTAGTAGAATTTCTGGGTTGAATTGTAGGTCTACATTTATTTATTTGAGGAATATCCACACTGTTTTCCATAGATGTTGTATTAATTTTCTGTCTCACCAACAGTATGTAAGTGTTCCTTTCTCTCTTTATCCATGCCAGTATCTAATGTCTTTTGAATTTTTAATAATGGCCATTTTAAAATTGGTAAGGTGGTATCTCATTGTAGCTTTAGTTTGTATTTCTCTGATGATTATTAATGGTAAGCATTTTTTCATGTTCGCTGGCTCTATGTCACTATCTTCATCAGCTGATGATACAACCTTGTGCATGGAAAACCTTTAAAAACACCACCAAAAGACTGTTGGAATTGATAAATAAATTCAGTAGATTCTCAGGTTACAAAATAGAAATACACAATTCAGTAGCATTTCTATATACTAATAAGAGCCAAGCAAAGAGCCAAACCAAAGACTGAATACTATTCACAATAGCTACAAAGAAAATAAAATACGAGAATATACTTAACCAAAGAGGTGGGAGACCTCTATAAGAACTATGGAATAGTAATAAAAGAAATCACAGATGACACAAACAAATGGAAAAATATCTCCTGCTCATGGATTTGTAGACTCTATAATTTAAAATGTCCGTTCTTCCCAAAGTGATTTACAAATTCAACATTATCCCCAGCATCATATTTCACAGATCTAGAAAAAATAATTCCCAGTTTCACTTGGAACCAAAAAGAGCCTGAATAGTCAAAGCAATCTTAAGTAAAAAGAACAAATCTGGAGGCATCACATTACCTGACTTCGGATTTGGTACTAGTGCAAAAGTAAAGATACAAACCAATGGAACACAATAAAGAACCCAGAAATAAAACCACCTACCTACAACCAGTGAATCTCTGACAAAGCAAACAAAATACACTGGAGAAATGAAGCCCTCTTAATAAAAGTGTTGAGAAAAATTGGTGAAACATATGTAAAAGAATGAAACAAGATCTCTCTCTCTCATCATATGCAAGAATTATTTAAGATGGATTAAAAGCTTAAATCAACCTAAAGCATGCAACCATAAAAATTCTAGAAGAAAATGTGGGACAACCTCTTTTGGATATCACTATAGGCAAAAAAAAAAAAAAAAAGACTCTAAAGGCCAATATAACAACAACAAAAATAAATAAATGGGTCTTAATTAAATTAAAAAGCTTCTGTGCAGCAAAGGAAATAATCAACCAAGTAAATACGTTATCAAATGGGAGGAAATATTTATAAGCTATACATCTGACAAAGAACTGATATCCAGAATCTGCAAAGAACTCAAACAAATCACTGAGAAAAAAACAAAATCCCATCAAAAAAGTGGGTTAAAGACATGAACAGAAGTTTTTTGAAAGAAGATAGATAACTGAATGTGGTTTCCCAGACTCTGGGAAACCAAGGCAAGAGCACCACTTGAGCTCAGGAGTTGGAGACCAGCTTGAGCAAAAGTGAGACCCCACTCCATCTCCATAAAAAAAAAATAGAAAAAAGCCAGGCATGTGGCACACATCTAGCAATCCCAGCTATGGGGGGAGGCTAAGGTAGGAGGATCATTTGAGCCTAGGAGTTTGTGGTTATAGTGAGCTATAATGATATCACTGCACTTTAGCCAGCTAGCTGGGGTGAGAAAGAGGAAGGAGGATGAGGAGGAGAATAGGAAGAAGGAAAAGGAGGAGGAGGAGAAGACAGACAAATGACAAATAGCGATTACAAAAAAATACTCTTTGAATTTGTTTTTCTTTTTAGATTTAGAAGTATAAATAAAATTTTATAACATCAATATATGAGGTCAATTAAGTTCACAAACTTATCCTAGAAAAAGTGCCACATTCCTCGTTGCTGAATATCACTGTGGTCTACAGTGGATTACTTTGAAGGGGAGTACTTTGAAGATGACCATAGTGACATTGAACAATGAGGTACATAAGACTTTTTCTAGGATGAGTTCACAAACTTAATTGGCAGACCTCATATGACTACAGCTCTCATGGCCATTATAGAAAAAGAGTTCTAAAATTGCTTTGAAGTGCTTTGAAGGTGGCCGTATTGACATTCAGCAACGAGGTGTGTACTATTTTTTCTAGGATGAGTTCATGAACTTAATTGTCTGACCTCATGTTGCGTTTTGCTGAAATCTGGGTTTTCAGTGTATCCATCACCTGAGTAGTACACATTGTACCCAATAGGTATTGTTTCATCCCTCCTGCCCTCCTACCTTTCAGAATCTCCACTGTTTATTAGTCTACACTGTACGTCCAAGTGTGCAGCACATCATTTAGTTCCTACTGAGAAGTGAGAATGTGCAGCATTTGACTTTCTGCTTCTTAGTTATTTCATTTAGGATAACGGTCTTCATTCCCATTCATGTTCCTGCCAAAGACATGATTTCACTATTTGTTATAGCTAAGTAGTATTCCATGCTATATATACATCACATATTTTCTTAACCCAATCATTCATTGATAGACTCAAGTCCTTAAGTTGATTCCATGACTTAACTATTGTGAACAGTGCTGTTATACAACATACAAGTACAGGTGTCTTTTTCATATAATTATTTCTTTCCCTTTGGGTAGATACCTAATAGTAAGAATTCTGGGTAGAATTGTAGTTTTATTTTTAGTTCTTTGAGAAATCAATGAGTATAATGTTATTTAAAAGTATGGCATCGTAAGTTAAATATTTCCATTTTAAAATTTAGAGCAACCAGTAAAGAAATTTTAAAAGGTATATCAAAATAATATTAAGCCACTATTAGGTATAAATTTATTAAACTATTTAATTAATATAAAAAGTAGAGGTATAGAAAAAATAAACAAAAATCAAAAGCAATCAAAAAACATAGCAAAATGTTAGAATTAAATATACCTTTACCCCCATAATGGTAAAAGTAAATGATCTAAAAGACAATATTTAAAAGGCAGCAAATGAAGTATAAGATAAAATAGAAGGGATTAACTATATGCTCTGTATAATTAATCCATCCATTTTTAATATAATAAGTTGATTAAATATAAAAAGATAATTAAGACCTACCATGCAATACTAATTATAGTAAGAGAATGCGTGGGGACTTAAATTGCCCCCTCCCATCCATTGGTGGAAGCTGTGAAGATGACAGCCCAGGGCAGATTGCCTGCATTGAGAAAGAGCAATATAGACTTTATTCTCAAAGAAAATTGATTGAAGTTTTCAAATTATCTGGTGGCCAGGTGGTGCCTGTGGCTCAAAGGAGTAGGGCACTGGCCTCACATACAGGAGGTGGCAGGTTCAAACGCAGCCCCTGTCAAAAACTGCCAAAAAGATTATCTGATGGCCAACTAAAGGTCTTAACCTTGTTTGATTTGACTGGGGGTGGTTTCCAGGGATGGAAAGCTTCCCAGGGGGCACTGGCTGAATGAATTTAAAGGCAAAAGTATCACTTCCAACAGCTTCAGTATAAGGATAAGAGTTGGGACAAGAAATAAACAGATCAAAAATATTGTGGAGGAAGAGACTGCGGAAGAAGATATAGCAGGGCATAAGGGCTTTTAAGAACTCAGTATATACCAGAAATTTGAGAGAGCTATGCAGGGCAGAATGAGTGCCTAGAAAAAGTCTGAGAAGACCCTCAGACTTCATCTCTCAATGTTTCAGACTCTGTTCATAACAAGTGATGGCTAAAGCCAAATTTTCAATGTCCCGAGGGTTAAAAATGTGCCCCAGAAAGAACCAAATGCTAAGGTGACCAGACATCCCGCTTTTGGCGGGACAGTCCTGAGTTTTAATAATTTGTCTCATGTCCCCCAGCATTTTAAAAAAAGTCCCAGTTTTTGGAAAGAATGCGTGACCTGTTAGATAATTGCCTCAGAAAGCCCCTCTCCCCCAAAAGCCTCTTCCTGCCCTTAAAGTAACAACTCCTCCCCTAACACAGGGATGGCTGCTTACCACTTCATGCTAGTGCTAGTTAAACAAGTAATATCAACAAATCAGCTATTCAGATAATTTAGGTAAGTAATTTATTTATTTATTTCATGAATTTAGCAGACAGTACTACTATTATTTATATTTTATAGTGGCGGCAAAAAGTCTTGCACCAGCCTTGAAAGTGACACTTAGGACTTATGAGGTATCAGTATTAAAAAAGTATATTAATAAGGAGAAGGTTAAATCTTGGGCATCAGCAAAAATCACAATAGAGAACAAATGGTTAGAAATATTTCATCATTTTGAA
>CAUYQV010027963.1:0-10331 GCA_963574575.1 Galagoides demidoff | reverse complement strand
ACATGTATCCATCTTCTTTTAAGTGAATAAATAGATCCTGTTCCTCACATACCTTTGACATTGTAGATATTTAAATTTACCCTCCATAGGCTCGGTGCCTGGGGCTCAAGTGGCTAAGGCTCCAGCCACATACACCTGAGCCGGCCGCCAAACAACAATGATGGCTACAACCAAAAAATAGCCGGGCGTTGTGGCAGGCACCTGTGGTCCCAGCTACTTGGGAGGCTGAGGCAGGAGACTCACTTGAGCCCAGGAGTTGGAGGTTGCTGTGAGCTGTGATGCCATAGCACTCTACCCAGGGGGACAGCTTGAGGCTGTTTCAAAAAAAAAAAAAAAACAAGCTGGCCAGCAGCATGGGCAAGGAGGAGCAGAGGCAGCAGTGGGCACAGATGCCCATCTCCAAGGCTACTGACTGCTGAGAATGTTTTAGAGCAACTCCAGAATGGTAGAGACCCTTAAGCTTTCCTCTACATCCTGGGGTAGGGAGGTGAGAGGGAGAAAGGATTTTAAAGATAACCTCTTTTCCAGTTCCCTTCAAAGTAAAGTTGGAAATAGACAAGGAAACCTGCCCAGCCAAAGGCTCCAAGTGGGGGCAGCAGAAAGAGGGACCCATTATTACCAAAAGTCATGATTCTCTTATCTCCATCCTGCCCAATTTATTTATGCTGATGTTAGGAGAGGCCTACGAGTTGGTACTGCTCTGTTCCTCCCTTCCTATACCAGGAATTCCCCTCCAGGGTACCCACAGACCTACATTGACCTGGTCATTTTAGAAGTTTTTATTTTAAGGCCGAGGCTGGTGGATTGCTTGAACTCAGGAGTTTGAGACCAGCCTGAGCAAGAGGTAGTCTCCATTTCTAATAGCCAAGACTCGGCGCCTGTGGCTCAAGCAGCTAAGGCGCCAGCCACATACACCTAAGGTGGTGGGTTCAAATCCCCAGCCTGGGCCCGCCAAACAACAATGATGGCTGCAACCAAAAAATGGCCGGGTGTTGTGGCGGGTGCCTGTAGTCCCAGCTACTTGGGAGGCTGAAGCAGGAGATTCGCTTGAGCCCAGGAGTTGGAGGTTGCTGTGAGCTGTGAGGCCATGGCACTCTACCCAGGGGGACAGCTTGAGGCTCCATCTCAAGAAAAAAAAAAAAAAAAGAATAGCCAAGCAGGCTTGGTGCCTGTAGCACAGTGGTTACGGCACCAGCCACATATACCGAAGTTGGGTTCGATCCCAGCCAGGGCCGGCTGACCAGCAATGACAACTGCAACAAAAAATAGGCAGGCATTGTGGTGGGTGCCTATAGTCCCAGCTACTTGGGAGGCTGAAGCAAGAGAATCGCTTGAGTCCAAGAGTTTGAAGTTGCTGTGAGCTATGATGCCACAGCACTCTATCAAGGACAACAAAGTGAGACTAAAAAAAAAAAAGTTTTTATTTTAAGAAACAACTGGAAAGATACTTACCATTGAGCCTTTGCCTTAAATGGAAGGAAGGATGTCATTCTCTACCTGTGATGGTCCTTCTTCCCTGGCATTGCTGAAGGAGCCCAAAGCTCTCCATGTCTATCTAGTGTCTATATTTTATTTTATTTATTGTGAAGCCACAGCCCCCTTGCTTAGGAGGTTCTTATGAAGAATGAGAAAAGAGAAGGGAAATGGCCCAGTGGTTTGTAGCTCCTTGAAAGTCAGGCAGCAGAAGCTAGAGGAGTCCCAAGGACCCCTTAGGAAGAACTAATACCCCCTCCAGTCCTCCAGTTCTAATCCTTGTCCATCCCACCTTGGGGAAAGCCTCACCCTCCCAGATCCTGAACTGAGCCATAAGGATTATTCCCTGCAAATTTTTGTTGGATATAAATATAGTAAAAGCTGATTCTGTCTTTTTCAAAAAAAGAAGTGCTGGCCAGTAGCTAAAAAGAATGAGGTATGCAAATGACAGGAAAGAGTCTTCAATATATTACTGAATAAAAAAACCCAAGTTGCTTAATGATACACTGGGTATGAAAAAAAACTAAATGAAATATGAAAGGTACCATATACATGTGGGTCCATGCAAAGTAAAAGGCCTAGAAAAAGCAACTCAAATTAATTGCAGGAGCTACCACTGGGATGGGGAGTAGGATTATAGGGAATTTGGTGGTCACAGAGATCCCATGGGTCATGTTGAAAATGGCAAATTCAGGCCAAGCATGGTAGCTCATGTCTGTTATCCCAGCATTCTGGAAGGCTGAAGCAGATGATTGCTTGAGCTCAGGAATTCAAGACCCTGTCTCTACTAAAAATAGGAAAACTAGCTGGTGCTGTGGTGGGCACCTGGAGTCCTAGCTACTAAGGAGGCTTAGGCAAGAGGATCACTTGAGCCTAAGAGTTTAAGGTTGCTGTGAGCTGTGACACCATGACACCCCACCCAGGGTGACTGAGACTCTGTCTCAATGAAAACAACAAACAAAAAGAATGGCAAATCCAATCCTGCTTCTGGGCCTTGCACTGCTCCCTACAACTTATGTGCTTCTCTGGAGTATTTGCATAGCTGACTCCTTCTCTGTTAAGTCTCTGCTCAACTGTCCCCTTCTCAGAGACCTTCCCTGATCTCCCTTTAAAGCAGCACCCCAAGATAGAAAAGGAAATGGCCAAAGGGCAGAGGATACATAAAGATTTTTCATTGTATACTATCCTGTACCCTTTGCATTTCAAACCAAGTGAATTCACTACTCACTCAAAAGTTAAATGAATTAAATACATTAAAATTTAAAAATTTAAATGTGAAATTAATAAACCCAAAGTAGCTCCCCAAGACATTTACTTATCATATCCTCTGTTTTATTTTCCTTGAGATACTTGTCTGTGTGTGAGACTGTGGGAGGCAGAAGGTTGGGGCCCATAGGGAACCCCAACATGAGATAACTTTCTTTTTTTTTTTTGAGACAGAGTCTTACCATGTTGCCCTCAGTAGAGTGTCATGGCGTCACAGTTCACAGCAACCTCAAACTCTTGGGCTTAAGTGATTCTCTTGCCTCAGCCTCTCAAGTAGCTGGGACTATAGGTGCCTACCACAATGCCTAGCCATTTTTGTTGTTGCAGTTGACACTGTTGTTTTAGCTTGCCTGGGCTGGGTTCGAACCCACCAGCCTCGATGTATGTGACTGGCGCCCTACCCACTGAGCTACAGGTGCTGCCCAGATGACTTTATTTTCTGATTTCTTGTTTGCTGCTGTCTCTCCCAACTGAGGAAGTCAGCCCCATAGGGCAAGGATCTTTGTGGACTGGCCTGGTTCATGGCTGTGCCTGGGCCCTGGCACTCAGAAGGTGACCTATATATATAGGCAAATAATGTTTGTTTTTTACAAGGCTATGTATTTGGAATCACTTATGTAATTAAAATTTAATAAAAACTTTCCCTTATGTCCCTTTACAAAAGATGAAAAATAGGAAGGAAAGAGGTTGTTGAACTGGGATGATCACTCAGGATCTGTTCAGCTCTAAATATTTCAAAAATCTTCTTTTGTTTTTTTCTTGTCTGGATGGTGGTGGAATTTCCCCTCTCATAAGACTTTTTGTGAGGAAGAAGTAGGAAAAGGGGAAGTAAGCATTCTGGGGTTCCTCCATCAGCTTGTCTTCCTTCCTTTGGTCCATGTAGCTAGGAAAGGGGACACTTTTATTCCTGGGTTTTGTTGAGGCCCCAGTTGACTGTTGGGTTCCCAAGGGTCAACAGCTGTCAGGCTTCCAAGTCCAAGACAGAGCCCGAATGGGTGCCAGTGAGCTTCCCAGCCTCATCTTGCCCTTTCTGTAACATAAAGTGTGTAAAAAAAGTGAAAAGGAATCCCTTCTTGTCTTTCAGCACCTACTCCCCTGCCTCTGGAAACAGCACTCCTACTTCCTTTGGAGGGACCACCACAGCCCATCTCAGTCCATCAGGCTTTGAGTGGAGTAGACCCCAACCCCAAATGATAGGCTTGGGCACAAGACCCTAGGCTGGCCAATCAGAGACACAGTGATTTGTCAGGCACGTGACCCTGCATGGCCAATGAGAACTAGTCCTGGGACCACCACAGCAACTGCTGGGAAATTGGTGAGCTCTCTCCTTCCCCTGGGGGATGTCAGGCTGGGTGGCATGTCCACATGGACACAACTCTCTACTATTTCATGAGAGGCCCTGCAAGGGAATGACACCAACTCAGAGAAAGTAAAACTAAGAGATGGTTCCTGAGACAACTGAATGCAGCCATGACTTAAGGCTTTGAACTCTTCAATCACACGACCCAGTAAATTCCATTTTGCTTTCTCAGGTTGAATTGGGTCTTTGTCACTCACAACTCAAAGAAAGCTGAAAAATACCTCCTTATGCTGCTAAGAAATTATCAAAAATGCCCCTTCATCCACATGATAATAACCAAGCTTCCTTCTCTGCAAAGGCCTTGGGGCTCTGAGCCCGGCTTCCTCCTTCACATTTCCTCCCTGGCCCCCACCCAATACCTTGGTCCACTGCCACCTCTTCAGTCATTTCCAAAATCTCCTCGGCTATCTGGGCCCAATTACATACAGCCTCTCTGGTCTAAGACCTACACCATACTCAGAGATGTCCTGATGTATATCTGCTATGCATTCAGTCCTTGGAATTGGTCATTAAATTCCTTGAATTTTTCTGCCTAGATGAGGGCATGTGCTTGGGATAGAAGGCTTTATACAACATTATAGGGGCTACCTTTCTTTTTTCTTTTTTGGGGGCTACCTTTCTTGGGAGGGAAGCACAGTATCTTCTCTACATCCTCCCATCATATCTAGCACAATGCTTCAGGGCCACAGTGAGAAGATATTAATGTATCAGGCAAGACCCTTGTTTTTACTGGCTTTAATTTCTCCACCACTGGGGGGGGGGGCTGGATTACATGCTCCTAAGAGAAACATTTGAGGACACAGGGTCCTTACCTCCCAGCACTCTCTTGAGGCCTGGAAGAGCTGAGAATAAGCTTCAGCGATGATGGTGGCCCTGGAGAGCAAAAGAAGGTCCTCAGAAAGTGACCCTTCTTCTACCACCCCACCCTTCATCACACCCCTCTCCAGCCCACCCTAACTCACTTGCAGTACAGCCCTCCCCCAGGAGGTAAATCTGGGATGTCTTCTGAGGCCAGAGTCATAAAAACACTGTTTAGGCTGGGGGGCTCCTGAGCAGAGGCACACAGCTCTGAGAAAAAGACAAGAATTATGGGAGAGTTCCTTGTCAACTACCCCTCCCACTCGGGGTGCCCTGCTCACCAGCAACTCTGTGGCCCAGGGCTGTGTCCAGCGCCAGCTCTCTCCTGAGGGCCTCCTCACAAGGTCTGGGAGCCCCTGGGAAGCAGACCAGGATGCAGGTCATGTTGTCCAGGCTGCCCTGAGAGGGTGGAGAAAAGGGAGCCAATGGGAGATAGTTGAAAGCAGAGATTCTCCAACAATCCCGGTATTCAAGTCCCCCCTTTCCTCATTCTGGTTATTCTCCTTTCTTTCAGGTCCCACCCATCAGCCATTTCTAACTTGGCTCAATTCCTTAGGTCACGCTCCCCACCCCTAAACTCTCCCTATTAAAAGTAACCATGCTCGTACTCTGAAGTTCGCCCACTCTGCTGTTTACCTGCTCTTCCATCTTTTAGCACTGATCTTACTTTTGGCCCTACTCCTCACAGGCCTACAACCACTGCATTCCAAAAGACCACGCCCCTTCTCTTAAGCCCCTCCCACCAACCTGGTGCTCTCCCCCAGAGCGGGAATGAAGCCCACAGGCTCGGCTGTCCCCACATTTTAGCTCTGCCCTTTCCAGCAGACCACACCCTTTAGTTGAGCGGGAAGCGGGCAGGAGGACAGCTTTATTCTAGTTTTCACTCCGCTAGCTTTTACTGTATCCTCTCCATCAAAGCTCCTCTTCCCCCTAAATCCTGAATTCTTGCCCGGGTAGTGCACCAAGCTTCAATAATACCAAGCCCCACCCCCAGGACCTTGCACAGACACGTGTCCAACAGTTGCGCGCAAAGAAGCTCTGGGGCCAGGCCTAAACGGAGGCGCGAAGCTACCAGCCCGGCCAGGTCAGCACCAGATATAGCGTCCCACACTCCGTCAGAGGCCAGAACCATGAACTCGTCCTCAGCCTGGCGGGCCAGTGCGGCCACTTCAGGCTCCGCGGAAACGAGCTGCTGCTCTGGGGGCCTCCCCGGAGCCTCCTTGTAAGCAAAGTCGCCTAGTGCTCGAGACACGGCCAGAGAGCCCTCGATGCGCCGGCGGCAGATGGTGCCGCCCGCGTCGTGGATGCGCTCGCGTTCCCGGGGACGGAAAGGTCGATGGTCCTCGGTGCTGAAGGCCACAGCGCCGGCGCGGCTCAGCACCGCACGAGAGTCACCGCAGTGCGCCAGGTATAGAAAGCGCGGAGAGACGAGCAATGCCACAGCTGTGGAGCCGCCCTGTTCGCCGCGGGGCCAGAGAGAACGCAGGCGCTCGTCTGCGCTCAAGAAAGCTCGGCGCAGCGCCCAGCGCACGCCCTCAGGCTCGCCAGGTGTGGGGCCCAGCGCCTCGATCACGTGGCCTGGCAGGTGGCGCGCACCAAAGCGAGCAGCTCGCGCCCCGCCGTGGCCGTCGAGTACAGCAAAGAAAGCCCAGCCCGGGGGCAACCCAGGTAATGTGAGCCAAGCGCAGTGCGCGTCCTCCATGCGTGCGCGCCAGCCCTGAGCTGCGCTTGCCCCGAAGCGCAGGCCCCAAGACGCCGCGGCACCCCCGTGTGGCTGCTGGGCGCATCGCGGTGCAGCCAGGAGAGACTGAGGCCCAGCGAGGGCCCGGCGCCCCACCTCCCCCTCCTCTTCTTCCTCCTCTTCCCCCTCCTTTTCCTTGCGAGTAGGTCGGAGGAGACGCTCCAGCAAGCGGGCAAGGGCAGCCATCACTCAACCCTGGATCAGGAAGGCTATACCTCCTCCCCCCCCCCATTAATCCCCTCCGCTGTGAGATTTTAAACTATCTAAATCTCCTTCCTGTCCCTTGACCTCAACTTAAGTCGGATCACTAGAATGAATTGAACTTCTGGTATTCTGTCCCGCAACTTCGAACTGGAATTTTGTCACGCACTATTATACATCATCATCTCCAATTCACCGAAGAGGAAACAGTCACAGAAGACGGAAACGGTGTTACTGGGAAATTAACTCTAGATTTTGTGTTCTCAATACAACATGAATGGTTTCAGGTACCAACCCTGCTCAGTCAGTCCAAGCTCTACCAACTCAATGGTACAGCCTTCAGCCTCAAAACCTTTTAATACACTACTTTTTTTAGTTCGACCCCTTCTCTCTGTCTCTCACCCCTTAGGTTGCTAAGGGCCTTAAGTTGCTTTCTCTTTCAAGTTCTCCCCATCCCTTCATGCACACAGCCTCAGTCAGACCCTTCCAGTTGTTTTTTTTTTTTTTTTTTTTTTGAGACAGGGCCTCAAGTTGTCGCCCTGGGTATAGTGCTATGGCATCACAGCTCACAGCAACCTCCAACTCCTGGGCTCCAGCGAGTCTCCGGCCTCTGCCTCCCAAGTAGCTGGGACCATAGGCGCCTGCCACAACGCCTGGCTATTTTTTTTTTTTTGGTTGCAGCTATCATTGTTGTTTGGCAGGCCTGGCTGGATTCGAACTTGCCACCTTAGGTGTATGTGGCTGGCGCCTTAGCTACTTGAGCCACAGGCGCAGAGCCAGACCCTTCCAGTTTTCGCAGCCCAGGCTTCACACTTCTAACTGCGACTCGTCCGATTATTTGAATAACTATAAATTGTTTTAGCCCCACCAACGTCTGAGTTCCTCCCCCTGCCTGAAAAGTTTGAGCCGTTTCTTCCCGCCCCTTTTCCCACTGCCGCTGCGAAACTGGGTTCAGAATTAACCTAAGAGCCTTGATTTTACTCCCTCTTCAGTGACAACCCTAGCTACAACCCAACACATTCTGAGATCCAAGCCCCCATCCTCTTGCCAACTCTCCCTTCACCATTTTCTCTCTGGCCTCTCCCCCTTTTCTAGGCTCCTCACTTCTTCCCCTTAAGGCAGCTCCGCATTCTGTGTAGACTTCTCTTTCAGGCCGACTCACCTACCCTCTTTGCTTCGCCCCTCTAGTAAAAAAGCCACGCCCTTCCCACGCGAGCTCCTCGGCGTTTCCCCGCCCCCTTGCCCTCCCTCAGGTCCTACCCCGCCTGTCTTCTGGCCCCGCCCCCGGCCCAGCGCTGCAGTGCCGTCCCACCGCTGCCCCGCCCGCCCCCGACGAGCCAAGCCCAGCGGAGGGCGGCGGCGGCGGCGGCGGCTGCTGGAGCGGCCGCGGAGGAGGAGGCGGCGGCGAGGATGGCGGCGGCGTCGTGGGCGCGGCGGAGATGAGCTCCAGCGGCCCCAGGCCCAGGGCGGCGCTGCCGGAGTGGGCGGGGGTCCCGATGCAGGCCCGAGGGGGGCCATGGGGCAGGTCCTGCCGGTCTTCGCCCACTGCAGTGAGTAGAGGGAGGCTCGGGCCTGGTGTGGAGCTCTGAGGCCCACTTGGGGTCCTCCCTGATATCCCCTCCGCGCCCAGCCGCGGGAGAGCTGGGATGGAGGGAGGACGCGAAGAAGACAAAGGGAGCTCTCCCCTCCCCCCGCTCTCTGGCCAGCGATGGGGACAGTCTGACCCGGAGGACCCGGGCGAAGCAGGGCGGAGGTAGGGGGCACTGAGATATCTGGCGAGGGGCGCGCTGGGCGCTGGGATGTACCATCCGGCCCCGCCCGGGAATGAGGGCTAAGCAAGGAGCTGTCCCCTGGCTCTGGTGCTGGTTGCAGCTGGCTGGGTGGGGGTTGAACGGAGGGGTAGAGCCAGGGTGGAGAAGAGGAGTCAGACTCCCCATCACTTGTCTTCGAATCCTACTCCTGTTTTCTGCCCAAGAGGCACCCCGACTTCTCCCAAATTATCCAATCCCCTGCCCCCGGAAAACAGCTATCCTTGGGTTGGGGCAAGGACTTATGTGTCCTTAGCGGACTTTACCGCTGATTAGTGGAAATCCTGGGAAAGACCCACTCTGCTCCAGGTCTGAGGAAACGAGGTGGGGACGGGGGCGTCAGATTTCAGTTTCCAAACAGTATTGAGCATCTCTTGTGTGCAAAGCCCCTGGTTAGCTCTGGAGGGATGGATTCCCAGTTGAAAACTCTTGGCCTCATCCTCGTGATCTCTGAACTCCAGGCCGTAACAGTCCATGTCAACTATTCTCTGCCCCACACCCTGGGGTCTGACAGGTGGGGATTTCCACAATCTTAGATGTAGCTACTTGGAAGTCTTAGTATCCAGATGCCAAAATTCTAAGAATTTGTGATTTCAACATGTTAAGAGTATCATCCTCACATTCTCAGATCTTGTCCTTACTTTGGATTACAAACGGAGGACCTGCTGATCCACCCCCTCTTACCTCTCTGCCCTCAGCTATCTCCCACCCCTCTCCCAATCAGTTGCTCTGCTCTAGTCACACCTTCACACCTCTCTGTTCTTTAGATGCACCAAGCATAATGCCTTTACACTGCCTTTCCCCTCTGCAAGTAGACATGTGGAAGACTTCTTTCCTAGATATCTGCATGGCTCCCTCACTTCATTCAGGTCTCTGCTCAAATAACTTATCAGAAAAACCTTCCTGACCATGCTGTCTGAGACAGCACCCCTTTACTTTCTTCTTCTTCTTCTTTTTTATTTTTTAGAGAGAATGTCACTTTGTAGCCCTCGGTAGTGCTGTGGCATCACAGTTCACAGCAACCTCCAGCTCTTAGGCTTAGTCAATTCTCTTGCCTCAGCCTCCCAGGTAGCTGGGACCACAGGCGCCCGCCACAACACCCAGCTATTTTTTTGTGGCAGTTTGGCCAGGACGGGTTCAAACCCACCTACCTTGGTATATGGGGTTGACGCCCTGCCCACTGAGCCACAGGCGCTGCCCAGCACCCCGTTACTTTCAAGACTACCTTGCATTATTTTACTCCACACATTCATCCGAATCCGACATCATATATTCACTTATTTATTGTCTGTCTCTTCTGTAGAGTGTTAGCTCTATGACAGCCAGGATTTTTGTCTGTTTTATTCATAGCTGTATCTCTAGGGCCAAAGACAGTGCCTGGAATATAGTAGGTGTTCAATAAATGGCTGTTGAAAGAATGAATTGAAACTTTCTAAAATGCCTAATTTAAGGATTCTACAATTAAGATTCCTGTCTTTGGCTCGGCGCCTGTGGCTCAATTGGCTAAGGCGCCAGCCACATACACCTAAGGTGGCGGGTTCAAATCCCCAGCCCGGGCCCGCCAAACAACAATGATGGCTGCAACCAAAAAATGGCCGGGCGTTGTGGCGGGCGCCTGTGGTCC
>CAUYQV010027962.1:0-18618 GCA_963574575.1 Galagoides demidoff | reverse complement strand
GTGGTCCCAGCTACTTGGGAGGCGGAGGCAGGAGACTCGCTTGAGCCCAGGAGTTGGAGGTTGCTATGAGCTGTGATGCCATGGCACTCTACCCAGGGGGATAGCTTGAGGCTCTGTCTCAAAAAAAAAAAAAAAAAGAGCTTGGAAAGAAAGCTAAAATTCTCTGGACAGGGATACGTGGGCAACAGATTTTTTTTTTAATTTTCTTAAATAAATAGATGGAACAGATACCTGGGACACACGTGAAGAATTGTATTTTATTTTATGTATTTGAGTATTTTTTATTTTTTCACATTAATACGAGCATTGTTGAGTATTGCTTTAATTGTTTCAAATTAACATTACTAAAATTTTTAGGTTACCTCGTTCTCACTTCCAGGATGTGGAGAATTTTAACGGTATCTATTTCTTGTATTTCTCAGGGTGGTCAGTATTCCTACACTTAAGCTAATTAATATGTAAACCCAGTTGTTATGCCACATCCTAGTCAAAATATCTCCAAGTTCTGTTAAAAAAAATGACTGCTTTCCTCAATATCTTGGGGAGATTTCAATTTTTAGTAAAGGGTTGTCCGCTTAGCCTGCATGTAATTGGGAATTAGTTCTATTTGCGAGATCTAAACACTTAAACTTTTAGCTCCTGCATAAAGCTCCCTACTTAAAATGTGAAGCAACGTGTATGTGCCATATTTTCAATCTAAAAATAAAGGGCTCTTGGTTCGGTTCACCTTTACATGACAGTTGCACTCTGACAAATGTAATTTCATTTCTTAAACATAAGAAATGCTGGGTGTTTGTCTCAGCATTTTCCCCTCGTGCTTTCATCATTCAGGTGTAAAGGTGTAGAAGTAGGTGTTAATGCCACACACACCAGAAAACTTAAATTCATCAAAAATTTAGGGCAAATTTCAGATGTTTACTTCTGTGTGTTACTGGAATTTCTTTCTTCAGTAAGTCCTTGGTCTCAGAGATTTGAAGAAGGAACCCATGGGCCACGGATTAGTAGTAAGATAGGATTTAACAGACAGAAAGGAATACAGAAGGACTAAAAAAGCACAGGAGCTTCTGGGCAGAAGGACTAAAAAGCACCAGAGCTCCTGGGCAGACCCAAGTTGGAAGTCTCCTCGTGGGTCCTTTGTCAAGGGATATAAGGCCTTGAGAATTACATTTGGCCAGGACTTGATAGATGGAAGTCAATGTTAATGAGTGTTATTGACAAATAAATGAATGCAGTCCCTCCAGCTCAGGGCGAAAGGTCAGCACATTTTCTTAATGAAATTGTCCAGGCCTAGGAAAACTGAGGTTTCCTGTCCAGCCTTGAATGGGGGAACCCTGTATCCTCTGATCTTACAATAATAAGGTGACTAGACGTCCCGCTTTTGGCGAGACAGTCCCAATTTTTAACAATTTGTCCTGCGTCCCGCAGCGTTTTAAAAAAGTCCTGATTTTTGGAAAGAATGCACGACAAGCTAGGGGACGGCAGGAGAACAGGAAGGGAATATATAGTTTTCAGCTGCCATGTGGCTATTTTGCCAGGATATGAGTTTTATATTATTTTTGTTAATTTTATAATGTTGAACTTTAATAATAACAAATAATTGTTGAGAACCGATTATCGAGAACTGCTTATCAAAGTTTGTATTGTTGATCAGTTGTTAGAATTTGACAAGAAATATGTCAAAGAATAAAATACTATACTTAATTTTTTAATGTATTATATTTGTAAATTGTACTTATGTTGAAATTAAAAATATATATTACAATACTATTTTTGCGTTCTATGAAAATTGTTGTTGCTCCATATAGACCAAATTTTTAGTTAAGGAACACCCCCCCCCACCCAATGGTGTCCTGCTTTACCAATGTTAAAATCTGGTCCCCTTATCAATGATTATCCTGAAATAGAAAGCACTTCTCTGGTTACACTTTCACTCTATTTTAAAACAAATCTGCTACTAAAACACTGTAGTTTGAAGTGTACAAGTCTTTCACCTCCTTGGTTAAGTATATTCCTATTATATTTTGGTGGTGTTTTTTATGCCATGGTAAATGGGATTGCTTTCTTTTTTTTTTATTAATTGATAGCTGTATACATTAATGCAAACATGGGATACATTGTACTATTTTCATATACAATTTGAAATACTTTCATCAATCTGGTTAACATAAATTTCATGTCATTTGCTTAGTCATTGTATCAAAACATTTATATTCTAGTTCTAGAAAAGTTCACTCGTACCCTTGTTAGACAGATATATATGTGACCTTTCCAGTCACCCTCCCACCACCCAACCGCCCTTCTCTCCTCCGCTTCCTACCCCCTCCCCATATTCTTGGGCTAGAATTAAGTTGTATCTTTCGTTTGAGAGCTATAGATTAGTTTCATAAAAGGGCTGTGTACATTGGATTGCTTTCTTAATTTCTTTCTCAGATAGTTCATTGTTTGTACATAGAAATGCAACGGATTTTTGCATGTTGATTCTCTAGTCTGCAACTTTACTAAACTTGGTTACTAGTTCTAATTTTGTTGTGAAGTAATTAGGGTGTTCTATATGTAAGGCCATGTCATCTGCAAAGAGAGATAATTTCACTCTTTTCTTTCCTATTTGGATGCCCTTTATTTCTTTTTCTTGCTTAATTGCTCTGGCTAGAATTTCCAGCACTATGTTGAGTAGAAGGGGTGAGCATGGACATTCTCAACTGAGTATGAAGTTAGCTATGGGATTTTCAAACATGTTTTTTATTATGTTCAAGTAATTTCCTTCTATCCTACTTTTTAAAAAATTTTAGGCCTCAGATCAGGGGTGTTCAACCTGTGGCCTGCAGGCCACATGCTAATTTCGTAAGGACCCTTTTTTGTTTATCTGTGGTGTCAGATATGATGAAAAGTATGCGTGGGCCTTTTATTTTTTATTTTTGCTAATCAGCTTTCCTTAGTATTTGTATATTTAATATGTGGCCCAAGACAATTCTTCCAATGTATGGCAAAGAAAACAAAGGTTGGACATCTGCTTACATTCTACCCAAAGATTACTTTGTCTGCACAAAAACATATACGTGAATTATACCAGCCTCAATTAATAATAGCTACGAACTGTAAACTAGCCAAACATCCCATTGTTTGATGAATGAATGAAAAAAATGTAGTGTAGGCATATTAACACAGTCCTACTCACTAATCAAAAGTCAAAAATACTGATGAATGCAACAAAGGATAGATCTCCAAAACATTATACTAAGTGGAGGCTGATATACAAGATTACATGTTGCCTGCTTTCATTCATGTGAAATTTCTAGAAAAGACAAAACTCTGGGCATGGGAAACTTTTTGAGGTGATAATATGTACTCTATAAATTTGTACCCAACTGTACAAATTTACTAAAACTCATCAAACTATATGCTGAAAAGTGTGGGAGGACAAATTCCAGTTGTCCTTCATATGATGATATTCGCTGTTTCTCTTAATGTTCATCACTGATTGTGAAGAAATATGTAATCACTACGCATTCTCATCATGCTTAACCTTGTATCTATTTGCTTGCTATGTGACTGTGATAAAGTAAAATACCACAAGCTGTAAATTCTGTGTGTGGGAAACCCATAGCAAAGACATCTCAAAATAGGGAACAGGATGTCCAGGGTGGTGCCAAAGGTTACTGACACAGAGCTAGGAAGGAATAAGGGGCATATGCATCAGCTGCAAAACCATATGGGCAAGTCATTCATCACTTAGCTGGGCAGAAATAGCTAAGGCAGATACCTCTCAGACCAGTAAGCAGCAGGTGTCCAGGCACCTGTTCCCCATACTAGATACATCCACACAGGAAAACAGTCACATTTGCATCGCCTGCTACTTGGTTTAACATGTTTTATAACTGTTTCCCTGCAAAATTTTCTGTGTATTTCTTTGTTTGAATCCCAACAAATACTTGTTGGAACCAGGACAGAGCTTTGCTGCCACACTCTTGACAGTGTATGGCTCCCCCAAGACCCTCGGTTGTACGGTTGTATTACACTGAGTATTTCACTTCTCTCTGCAACGTTCCCAGAAACCTAGAGGCTCCACCCCACAGGGGGTTGCCTTAGAAAGGGGTCAGTTTTGTAGCATGGAAACTATACCTTAATAAAGCTTGGTTAGAATTTGCTAACAAAGACCTGAAGTTACATTTCAAAGCAGCATACAAGGAGGCATTCGGTCACGATGATGGGTAGTTCTGATAGCCGTGCCTTCAGAGAGCAGCTGTCTCTATGAGGTGAAGTTTCTTTACCTTCTATTACTCTTAATTTGTATTGTTGTCAACTTAATGGATAAAAAACATGGGAGTTTTATATTGGAAATAGCACTCTCTCATAAGGCATCTTTTGTCTATACTTCCTTGGTTACGGAATTGAGGGGTACGTCCTAATATGTGAGACTCTTACTCTTCTGATGATGGATTCTGGGCAGGTGGATACACTGCGGAAGAAAACAGCCTAGGAGGACAAGGAAACGCTCTGTGTGCTGTGATGTTTTTCCGCTGGACTGTAACTGGATACATTATTTCAGATCATGAAAAAAATATAATTCACAGAACAGAAAAGACGTGCTGTTGAGAAGCATTGCACCTGTTTTGAAATGGTAGCTTTATTTCTTTTTGCCTGGCCATATTTTTTTTAGGTGAGGAGTTTCAGCAAGAAGGCTCAGGGGTTCCTTTTCAGAGGAGAGGGCTATGAACGAAGCTCTCAGCATCAGTGTGGAGCTGCAGGGAGACTTTATCAGGGCTTTGTCAGAAAATATTTCACCACAATAAAAAATAAACTTAATTCCCTGGGAAAAAGGCTACACAGTGACAGTTCCAGAATTTATACATATAATTACATGTTTCAGGAAAAGAAATCACTTCCTTCTTCCATCCCAGGGCTGCCAGAGCAGTACCTCCCCAAATGTGAGGATGTCACCTGAGGATCTTATCAAAAGGCATATTCCATTCCAGCAGGCATGAGTGGGGGAGGATCCTGGACCACATTTTGAAAAGCGTAGAGGGATTTGTAAATCTTGAAAGAAGAGCGTATGATTCATTTGAAAGGTAATTCAGAAAGAAATAATTTCCTTTTTCATTAATACCCTTCTCATTTCTGACAAAGGTAGAGAATTTTGTAAAACTCAAGGAGCTGAAGAATAATTTGATTATTGTTTCTGAAGACTTTAGAAAGTAACAGCTGCTTTTTCTGAGCCGATGGGCTAACCAAGGTCAAGTGATATTTCAGAGGCTTACCCTGAGTCATTGAACCATGGTGTCAGAGAGAGTAGTTGTGAGAAAAATTTTTACTGGAGAAACACTGTCTCTAAGATGATCAGATTTATCTTCTCTATTACTTCTTTATTCTGTTTGACACTATTTGTATTTCTAAACAAGAGGAAATTACTTATCCCTGAATCAATGGCTAATAGTCATCCCTTAATCAATAGCTAATATTACTAAAAGACAAGTTATCATAATTTAAAATTCTGTGGCATCACGTCAAAGATTTTTCTAAGCAGTGTGCTGCATCTCTTTAAATCCATTTAACCATTGTAACAATCCTATAAAGCAGGAACAATTATTATCTTTATTTCACAGAGAAAGAGAATAATGCTTAGAGTAGCTTATTTGGGTCATACTGCCTGTACGCCTGGCTTCTTCCACATTGCTTTTTTCTGAGCCACTAGACTCGAGTATAGGGCAGAGATTTTAAAATGTTTGCACATTAGAATCACCATCTTAGTCAGCACAGTTTAAGCCACCTAGTCTGTGGTATGAAATTTACTTTTTTTTGTAATTCTAGAGGCTGGGAAGTCCAAGATCAAGGTGCTAAGAGATTCAGTTCCTGGTGAGGGCTCTTTTACTGGTTTGTTGATGGCCACCTTCTTGCTGCATCCTCACAGGGCCAAGAGAAATCTTATGTCTCATATCTAGGGTGACCAGATTTTAACATTTGTAAAGCGGGACAACAAATGGGGGGGGTGGGGGGTGGTGGGGCAGGGGAGGGGGCAGGGCAGGGCCTGACAACAATGCAAACTTTGATAAGCAGTTCTTGATAATCACTTTTCAACGATTATTTGTTATATTACAGTTTAACATAAAATTAACAAAAATAATATAAAACTCATATCCTGGTGAAATAGCCACATGGCAGCTGAAAACTGTATATTCCCTTCCTGTTCTCCCACCCATTCATGTATTCTTTCTAAAAATTGGGACTTTTTAAAAACACCGGTGGGGGGGGGGGACATGGGACAAATTGTTAAAAAGTAGGACTGTCCCACCAAAAGCGGGACATCTGGTCACCCTACTCATATCTCTTCTTCTAAGGGCAACTAATCTCATTCTTGACACTCTACTCTTATGAAAGGATCATTTTCTCAAAGCCCCATACCTCCAAATACAATCACATTGGGAAATTAGGCTTCAAAATGAAGTTGGGGGATATAAACATTCATTCCATAGCAATTACTGAAGGGGTTATGCAAGGTATTGGTATTTGGACCCAACAATATTACTGGAATCTCTTATTGGTGTATAGGCAGAGATCTTTTTTAAATACCCCAGATGATTACTATGAACAGTCAAGATTGAAAGTGCCATAGAGAACCCTTACAGAAACAGACAAAGGCCTAAATTTAGTTAAGCAAGTCTTCTTGGGTAAGGCCCAGGGCTAGGCTTGGGTATACCATGAGGAATATGAGGAATAAAGACAGTGACCGATTGAAACAGTCCTGTGCCTAGGAACCCCCGCCCCCCCCCCCACACACACACACACTTAGTGGGCAGATAAATGCTGACTCATTCTCAAGATTTAGCTTTACTTCAACTGTTTCCTCATCCACAGCATCTTCTGTGGGTCTTCCGACCCAAAGCACAGTAGGCTGAACCCTTCCCCATCTCCACTATTCCCACCATCCCTAAGTCATTTCCTGCTCTGGTTCCCACCCACTTTATAGCACCACTTGTCAATAAGGAGCAACCTAAGGACCCATAAACAACCTCCTCCCTTTCATCTCTTATAGAATGCAGCTCCTACACACATGAACGGTACTTCAATTAATGTTTACGGAAAGGAGGAGAGAATTTAGGGTAGTAATACATACAAATAAGGAAGTAGATGATTTACCTCTTTCAAGATTTCAAACAAAATAATCTATATAAAAAAGCACTTAGAAAATTGATATAGGCCATATATGTATAATAACACCAGCAGCACTCATTAGCTCACATGAATGCTTTTTTCTACTCAAATCTAAATATACTATAGAGGAATCAAATCTGAAAATGCACCAAATTATGGGGTGACCTCATATTGCCAGAATGTCTGTAAGGATCCCTAATTTTGGCCCTTGAGGAAACTAGGTGAGAAGATTTTGTCATTAAGAAGTATATAAAGGGGTTCCCTTTATAGTGTATACCCATCTGGATACCAGGAACAACAAAAGGCATTCCCTTTAACAGTAAAGCAAAAAAAGAATACACTTATTTTAATTAAAAGGGACATGGTGAATTACAGTGATTTACACCTGTGGTGCCACGGAGACTGAGGCAGAAAGAAAATTTGTGGCCATGAGTTCAAGACCAGCCTGGGCAATTTAGTGAGACTTTGTGACTAATTTCATAAAAAATTAGTGTGGTGAGTCATGCCTATAGCTCCAGCTACTCAGAAGGATAAGGCGTGAGGATCTCTTCAGCCCAGGAGTTTGAGGTTGCAGTGAGATATGATCAGATCATTGCATTCCAGCCTGGGTTATAGACTGAGATCTCATCTCCAAAAAAATAAAAACAAATAAATTAAAGAGACAGTGTGGTTAGTTGAGTCTAGGTGTTTTTAAAATATCTCATTGGCTCCCCAATGTACATGACCTGTGATCATACTTGGCACAGTGGCCCTGGAATAGCTCTTCACCAAAGCTGGAGGAGCTAGGCTCTCTTTCTCTCATTGGTGAATGGAAGACTCCAGACTGCAATGAAGCTGAGTCTGCACTTCCTTGCACCATGACATGTGATAGGAAATTGTAGGAGATTTCACAACTCTTGTCCCTTTGGCTGGACCATGACAACAGCGGTGGAAAACCCTGAGCAATGCTGACCACAGCCTTTTCCAGGAGGACCTACCTTGGCAAACAGTGACCATAGCAGAGCCTTAGAATTTTCTCCCCTTCACTCAGGCCTGGCTAAGAAGGGGTGGAACCTCCAGGATTAATCTGCTGATTTTCAAACAAGGAGTATTTGCAGCAGAAAATTCCTCATCTTAAAAACTATAGGACAGATACTTGTACACCAGTGTTCAAAACAGCACTATTCACAATAGCTGAAAGGTCCCAACAACTCTATGGTCATCTACACTGAATGGGCAGACAAAATGTAGTATCTACATACAATGGAATGTTGTTCAGCATTAAAAGGGAATAGAGTTCTACTACATGCTACAACATACATGGAAGTTGATCACTTAGCATTTCTTGTTAAGCAAAATAAGCCAGGTCTAAGAGGATAAATGAGCTACCTAAAGTAGCCATGCTCATAGACACAGAAAATAGAATGGTGGTTGCCCAGGGCTGAAAAGAGGGAGGAATGGGGAGTTATTGTTTAATAGGGACAGAGTTTCTGTTTGAGAAGATAAACAAATTCTGGAGATGGATGATGATGATGTTTACACAACAATATGAATGTACTTAATGACACTGAAATGTATACTTATAAATGATTAAAATGGTAACTTGTACGCTATGTTTATTTTAACACAATAAAAAAATTCTACTTAGCAGTTTGGGAGGCCGAGGAGGGTAGATTTCTTGAGCTCAGGAGTTTGAGACCAGCATGAGCAAGAGTGAGACCTGGTTCTCTACTAAAAATAAAAAAATTAGCTGGGCACTGCGGTACTCCCCAGCAACTCAGGAGGCTGAGACAAAAGGATCTCTTGAGCCCCAGGAGTTTGAGGTTGCTGTGAGCTATGACCAAGGTATTCTACCAAGGATGAGGCTCTGTCTTAAAAAAATAAAAATCTAAAAATGAGAAGGCAATCCTTTTTCCCACCATAATAAATTGTACCCCCAAGTCCCACAAAACCCAAAGGGCAACAATGAGGAGTTACTTGGTTATACTAGTATATCATGGGCAGATGATTCTACTAGGGTCGTTAGAGATAAAAAGTGGCCAAATGATTTTGAGGGATTTGGAAATGATTTTTTGGATGTGGCATTGACAAAAACAAGGAAAAATTTGTAGGGATGAAGCAAAAACTCACAAATGCTATAAATACTAAAATACTTTTTCTTCTTCATCAACATGGGCTAGTCAAGTACCTATTAGCTTCTCTAGGTCTACAACGTGCCCACCTTCAGCAAGAACATGTGAAGTGCTTTCCTGGACCCATTTGCAATTCAAGAAAAACCAGGAAATGAACAGAAGTATTTGTGGAATAAATACAATAAAATAGTGTGATGTCTAATTTCACAGCTTCATCCCAGATGCTCCACATTTTTCTCTTACATTTTTGCAGTGTTAGACGTGTATAGTGGAAAGAATACTGACTTGAGAACTATACTGTTGACCTTCTTGGTGTCATAACTCTGAACTTCTCCATCTCGGGTTTCTCATTTGTAAATTGGGGAAAATGATGCATTATGGAGTTTCTTGGAAGAATAAATGAGATAAGGGACGTGTCATGCAGAAGAGGCTGACACACAGCAAACATTCAGTAGATTCCATCTTGGCTTCTTTGCCTTCACAGTGAAGAGATCAGAAGTGCAGATATGAGATCAGAAGCCATAATATAGGGGAGAAGGTAAGAACATGACTAATGACAAACTTCAGATTTTGAGAATGGAACCCCAGCTGAGTAATCAGCGAGCTGTATATCCTTGGGCGTATTTACCCAATCTTTCTCTCTTTCTCTTTTTTCCTGTGGGGATATAATACAGCATAGGAAATTATGAATGCACTTTTGTATGCATTTTTGATGAAAATTGTGAAATCGAATTTATCAGAATTTATGTGTTTGTAAGGCACACTTCTGCAGTAGTACTGCAAGCAGAAGGTACATCTGTGCATGAACTCGTGTGTTTTATGAACACCAACCATCAAACTCGAAAAAAACCCTGCAATTCAATCAAACTGCTAGTAGAAAATAGAAATTACCATTCTGTTCTATCTAGGGAAAGTGGAAAAACCATTGCTTCAGAAAGCAATCAAAGAGCATTTAGGTTCACAAAAAAAAAAAAAAAAAAAAAAAACCAGAAAAATATTTTCTGGAGGTGTGTTAGGAACCTAATTAATAAAAAGGTATGTGTTTAGATGTTACGCGATAACAGTAAATTATAGCTTTTTATAGATATTTTTTATGACTTCTCATTCTAAGTAAATACACACATCTGTACATAATTCTGTATCTATCACTTTATATTCCTTCTCTTAAATTGGGCACCACAACTGGTTGCTGGAATTGCCTTGTAGCAGATTCTTGTTCGAGGAAATTAGGGGGAAAGAGCAGTCTAAGGAGGGAGATGGTTCAGGGATATGGAGGCAGAAATTCTCCCTACAGAATCGTATCGTTTTTTGGAGCTCCCTTAAAAACCTTGATAAAAATAAATGCAAGAAAAAAAATCTTGTTTTTTGGATATATATTGTGATTTTCAAATTTTGAGACATTTTCATGTCAGGCAGTGGTGGCCACTTCACATACTATTACTCTCCGTTGAACCAGTGAGGAAACTGAAGTTAGGAAAGGTAAAATTCTTGCCCACAGTCTCTAGGCTGGAGACCACATCATTAGGTGTTTGAAAGCCTGCCATGAACCCAGAGTTTGAGACTTTGGGAAACTAGTGAGAATGACATTTGAAGGCAAGTGTGGGTCCATCACAAGGTAAGTTACTTTATGCTATTTTCTAATTATACTTCTGCCTTGGGTTGATGAATCAAGATACTCGGGGCATCTATTGAGAATTTGTAAGCCGAATATTTTCAAGTTGTTAGTTTCTATTTATCACAACTGAAGAGGGCTAGTTGGTGGAAGGGGCCAGGATTTTAAAAAATTACATACAATATTAAAAGATGCTTTCTAAATCTAGCATATTTTGTCAAGATTAAGAAGATCTATTTCATTTTTTAATACTCTAAATTTGAAGGTTCAACTCCTTTGACATTGCCTATTTGATTAAAATGATTTACAAATTAAATAAATCAATGAATTAATCACACTACCTGCAATAATATTACCATTTTGTGACCCAGATTGAGGGCAGTATATGTAAGTGATTCAAAATAAAGAGGAAGGGGCCCACTTTTTCTTTGGAAAATGAAAAATGATGTCACAAGTCAGGTACTTTATTTTCCAAATTACTTTTAGGTTACTTATCCACTGCATAATTTATATAAATGGAAACACATTTTATGATTTACAGTAAACAGGCACTTTTGTATAAGCTAAATGGCTTATATTGAAAACAAAAGCATGTATGTATAAAAAGATTTGATTCTATAAATAGTTTGGAAAAGAGCACAAGGACATGACTTAAAAGGGAAGCCTGTTTGGGTCTTCTTGGAATAGGTTAGACATGAAGTTATTAAGGATTCAATGAAAGTGGCTATTGTGGGAAGAAAAGGGGTAAAATCTTCAAATTTTATTAAATTTGAAGTAAATTTAGTAAATATTTCTGAGATTAGGAAAGTAAAGCATTTGAGCAATTTTAATAATAGCAATTTTGGAAATATAGAAAATATAAAAAAGAAAAGCCATACGTTTTCATTGACCAGACATGATGACTATTAATAATTGTTTTCCTTCTAGTGTTTTTGTGTGCTTGTATATTTTATAATGTTGAGGTCAGGTTTATAGAGTTTTTCAACTTGTCTTTTCACCTTATATTATGTTAAAAACTCTTCAAAATGTGATTTTTCAAAGATGTATTATATTGTTTTTAAAAATAAATCTATTCTAAATGTAAAAACCTATATTATATTAGACATTCTGATTTTGCCGTAATAAATAAAAAACAATGGAACTTACTGGTTTCAAGGGATTTAAAGAAATTTCTGCCCAATTTTAGCTGACCACGATGGTAACTGGACAGTGACTTCAGGGACCACACATGACAAAGAATACAAAATGTACAAAATTATTCAAGAAAGTTAAAAAAGCAAGTAGCAACATCAACAAACCCTGAGAAAGAGGGAGGTTTGATTTTCAGAATTGACCTATAAAAAGTCTGGTTCACAATAAAAAAATTATGAGATACATAAAAATACATGAAAGTATGGCCCATATAAAAGGGGAAAAAAGGGAATGTTTCAGAGGAAGTTCCTATGTTGAATATACTGGACAAAGATTTTAAATCAATAATTTTAAACATGATCATATAACTGAATAAATAAGGGGAAATATGAGAATGATGCCTCAACAAATAGAGAGTATAAAGATTAATAAGTCATAAAATGCAATCAAATAGAAATTGTAGAGTTGAAAAGTATAGAAATTGAAATGAAAAATATACTAGATTTGCTCAATAGTTGATTTGAGCAGCCAGAAGAATCAGTGAACAAGAAAATTGGTTCAATGAGATTATCCAGTCCAAGAAACAAATGAGTATTTGTTTGAATGAGTATTAAAAATAGAGACTCAAAGACTAGGGCAGTATCAGTGGTACCAAAATATGCATAATGGGAATCCCAGAAAGAGAAGAAAGAAATAGGTAAGAGAAAATTTGAAGAAATCATGGTGAAAAATCTCCCAAATTTGATAAAAAAATATAAACTTGCCAATCTGAGAACCTTAATAAATGTCAAAGAAGATCATCTCAGAGATCCATGCTGAGACAATGTTAGCAAAACTGTGAAAATCCAAAGAAAAAGAATCATGAAGGCAGGAGAAGCCTAAGATATTTTATTTCCTTACAGATAGAAAAATAAATACATATTGGGAACGCTCAATAATTTCAACATTTACCACAAAATAATGAAATATCTCCAAACTTTTTTTTTTTTTTTTTTTGCAGTTTTTGGCCGGGGCTGGGTTTGAACCCACCACCTCTGGCATATGGGAAAATAATGAAATATCACTGTTAATGCATTGTCTGAATAAAAAAAATTTTCCTAAATTTGCTCAGAAATCAATCATTAGGGCAGTTTATCCAGCTTTTTAGGATGCAATGGACTGAAATCACGGAAATCCAAATTGTAGTGATTAAAACACAAAATAAAACAAGAAGATGGGAGGTCACTGTTAACAGGGTTCTTTAATGGGTCAGTGGCATCACTGGGGTTCCTGGTTCTCTCCATCTTATTTCAGTAAGTGGCTTTCCTGCTTCAATGTTTGCTGATTTAGGTCACAAGATGGCTACAAAGTTACTCTTATAGCAGTATTCCTGATAGGAAGTAAGGGTCAGAATTAGACAGAATCTTACTTCCCAACTGACTTCTCCTTATGTCTGTTGGCCAAGACAGGATCACAGGATGACCTTGAACTGCAGGGGAGTCTAGAATGTGTGTATCTAGGAAAGGGTATGGAAGCAACATGAGTAACATAAGCCAATTGTGATTTATCTCCTGTAGACCGTCACTCTCCTAAAGAAGTAAGGAGAATCCTCAAAGATCTCAAATTAGATCTCCCATTTGACCCCACAATCCCCTTACTAGGCATCTACTCCGAAAAAAAAAAAATTAATTTTGTCGTAAGGACATTTGCACTAGATTGTTTATCACAGCTCAATTTACAATTGCCAAGACATGGAAACAACCTAAATGCCCACGTACTCAGGAATGGATTAACAAATTGTGTGGTACATGCACACCATGGAATACTATTCAGCCATGAAAAGAGATGGTGACTTCACATCTTTTGTAATATCCTGGGTGAAGTGGAAACACATTCTTCTTAGTAAAGTATCACAAGAATGGAAAAGCAATTATCCAATGTACTCAATAATAATATAGAGCCAGTGGATAATCTGATGCATGTCCACATAGCAGAAAAACTCATTTCAATTCAACTGGGGGAAGGAATAATGAGGGAGGGGGATGAGGTTGGGGTGCCCTCTCTGAATGGGCATGGGGTGGGGGTGTCTGGCACCCCTTTTGTGTGTGGGACGTAACCACAAAAGGAAGTCTGTCTAACAAAATTAAATACTTGACCTGGTTCTTTGTACCCTCACATTAACCTAAAATAAATTTACTTTTCCAAAAAAAAAGGAGGAGGAGGAGAAGAAAACAGGAGGCAGGAATGATAGCTGGTTCAGGAAAGACAGAAAATCGTCTCCTTGGATGTTAGTTGAGGGTAAGAACTATCCATTATTTATCCTCTAACTTTATATGTCTTCACTGCTCAGTAGAATGCTTGTTGAATGGATTATTTAGCTTATTAGCTGTAGGTTGGATATAGACAGGAGGGAATAAAATGCTCGGTCTTCGATAACTTGTACTTTGGGCTGAACATTAGCTCAAATCCACTGGTAGAGATGGAAAATCAGGAAGCAAAGTGTTCGTGTCTTAAAATTTTGTGCCCATTCCGGTCATGACTGAAGAGAATCTAAAGTACCATATTACCTAATTTTCTAGCTTTCAAGTACATAGCAAAGTTCTGAAAGTGCTGAAGATTTAGTATCCCTCAGCAGTGCTTCAGCCTCATGGGTGGATGCAAATGGGCTCTTGGCCATCTTCCCACTTAACCACCGAGCATTGAGCAAGGACATGCTTTCAACTATTTTTCTGCAAAGGCTGCCCTTTCCTCTTCCCCTTCCCATAGTGGCATAAATGTATTTATGATCTATGTACAAATGACTTAACAAGAACAAAATATCCTTAACAAAAGGCTCTCAATAAAGGACTCAGATAAATTAAAAAAAAAAAAAGAGTGCAAAGGCTGAGCAGTGAGTTGTGTGCAACATTCCTATTGGTGCCGTGTTCTAGAGCAAAGCTTTACAGTAATGGTTTCCCAGTGCAGGTGGGCGTGGGTGTTCAGTTGTGTAATTCTCCCCTCTGGGCATGAATCTGAGGTGGGACATCACGGTTGATTTTGCATGACACGTCTAGATAACGTGCAAAGAATTTTTTCTGTTGCGTGCAATTTGGGATCGTAACAGACAAGAATTTGAAATTAAATTCTGCAGCAACTTCAGGGGAATACATTTTCACTCTCAGTGTATGATTTAGGTAATAAATGTCAGCATAAAACCCTCATCATCCTGTAACCGAGACTCTTGCAGCTCACATATGGGTGAAGTTCCTTACTCGATTTAATTTAACTTCATTTGGAAGTATCAAATTAATGTACATTCGGTGTAAGAAGTAAAGGAGGCACAGAAGGCAGAAATCGGTTTGTTTCCATGAACACCAAGGACTACTCTCCACGGTTAACTCCTGCTAATAGCTCCCAGCCTATCTTTTCAGGCATTCTAGCACGCTTATTTTTAAAGCTCAGGAAGTATTCACTACCACCCGTCACCTTATTCCATGAGAAGTAGAAGAGTTAGATTTTGCTTAACGTAAAGAGACTATGCTGAGGGTCCTGACAGATAATGCATTCAACTTGGATATGAAAACCTTTTATTTCCAGCTTAGCCTGAGACCTACTTCTGAAAGTCACTTAAGTTCTCCGCGCGATTTATCCATTTACAAAGTGATGAATGCATAATTCAATTATTTCATGAATATTTATAGCACAACCACAATGCGCTCGGCATAGTACTGGGTACTTAGAGGTCTATGGGAAAAGGGACTGAGCCAACTTTTGTGTGTTCGGTGCAAAGGGAAGAGCAAAACTTTTGTGATTCTGGCTATTCTCGTTGTCTATTGTTACATAATCGATGCCCTGGATACTTAATGACTTAAAACAATAATGATGATCAGCTCAAAAACATGCAGTTTGGGTGGGGCTCAGCCAGGAAGGCTTGTCTCTGCTTTTTACACCACCAGTGAAGACAACTTGACTTGGGGCTGGAGGACAGATTCAGAGTTCTTACACTCACATGGCTGGCAGGTTGGTCTGGCTGTTGGCTGACAGCTTGGGTGGGGACGGGGCCTAGGACCTTGTCTCCTCTCTGCCTGGGCTTACTCCACAAACTTCCATGCAGCATTGTGGTTGGTCTCCAAGAGTGAGCCCCAGAGATTGAATAGCTGCCAGTTTCTTAATTCTTTGCCGTGGAAACTGGACAGCCGTATTTACACTCTCTTGGTCACACAGGGCGCTGAACCAGATTCAGCTCAGGGGGATTTAGACCCACTTCTCAGTGGGAGGCGTGTTAAAAGAATCTGGAGTTTTATTTATAAGCGAATGTGGATGTGTTTGTGTGTTTGATGTTTATTTAAGGTAGCACCTTTATCTGCTAATAAGATCAGTCTCCCTTTTACGGGGAACTCCTTCACCTCTCCCACCCATTTCATAGATTACCAGAGTTTTCTGCCCATTAGTACAAGGTGAGTATATGATTGACATCAGTCCAGCCAATAGAAATGCCATGTGCACATAGCCACAGTGATTGACACTTGGTCTTGGGTGGGCACATGCCTCATTTAGGCCAATCATATTTCTTTGCTAGTATTATTACTGACAGAACCAAAGGTAAAACATTCCTACCTGGGTGTTCTGGTATTGCTTTTTTGGTGACGGTAAAAGCCCACAGCATGTCTTACTTTTTTTTTTACCACATTAAAAAAATAAAAGGAAGGTTGTTTGAAGTGGGTTTGAACTTCACATGCCATGTTAATACCTATAAATAATAAGTAACTTCCCTGAGCGTCAATTTACTTCCTGACTGATAATATTTGCCTGTAGTCGGTAAATGTAAAATATCATCATTGCATTCCTGATTAACATAGGTATAAAGGAGTCCAAATCTTAAAGTTTTATAAAACAGAAGTTTCCGAATGTTTGATGTTACACAAACATCTTTTTGTTGTGGAGGCATAAAAACTTGATTAAAGAAAGAGAAGTGAATGATTAAAGTTAGTAAAAGTGAACGTATACATAAAATGCATGTTGGATTTCATCCAGGGCTCCATGGTATGAGACCTCAAATAGTAATAGTTACTAGAACAATTAGACATTATAGATGTAATTGTTATATCTCGTTATCTGTTTTTTTATAGTCTATAATATGATAGAGCAAGTAAACATTACGTGGACAAGGGGCACTTTCTGCAGGTGGCGTCCCTTCAAATACATCCAGAAGAAACGTGCCGTTACAAGGATGAAGGAAGAAGTTCATTACCAATATGAGGGGGAAAGTTTGGCATCAGAAATAGCCGTGCCCAGACTCAAAAATACAAATACGTTACAAAAACGGGAATGTACCTAAAATTACAAATACATTTGTGATTAAATTACAACTTTTTCCCTGAATTCTTCTTTTTCTAAGCGAAATCTTAGAGGTTCCCCCCTGATGATTGGATGCACACACATCTCACATGTGATACTCTGTTTTTTAGTTATGAAACCATATGTGGCTTAATTGTGTATTCCTGGCTCGGCATCTGTGGCTCAAGCGGCTAAGGTGCCAGCCACATACACCTAAGGTGGCGGGTTCGAAGCCCGGGCCCGCCAAACAACAATGACGGCCACAACCAAAAAATAGCCAGGTGTTGTGGCAGGTGCCTGTGGTCCCAGCTACTTGGGAGGCTGAGACAGTAGACTCACTTGAGCCCAAGAGTTGGAGGTTGCTATGAGCTGTGATGCCACAGCACTCTACCCAGGGGGACAGCTTGAGGCTCTGTCTCAAAAAAAAAAATTGTGTATTCCTATCTTCCTCAAAATTGCATGAGTATACTTCCTTTAAAGTAAATATGTGTTATATGAAGTCATCCCTAGAGGAAATACTGCTCAATGGCCATGCTATATACAATTCAGCATTAAGCACGGGCTTAGGAGGTAGTTGATGCAATTGTTTTTACTGGGTTATTCACTCACTGAAAAGCATAGATGCAAACGCCAACAATAGCACATGAAATATGGCTGCAGGAGGAATTAAAAGCAGAAGCTTAGCTTAGCTTAGAGAGAGGGGAATGGTACGTACTCCCTGGAAAATTTATGCAGCAGTAAAAAGCACCATGGTCCATTGAATGTGTTCATTATGTTTTGTATCAATGAATCCTCACACAGGGAAGTTATAGCTCTAGTGTAAGAGAAGAGGAAACATCCCTGATGGATGGATGGATGGAGACCATCTGGTCCCGGGATGCTCTGATTCACAGCAATGGCCTATTTTTTTTTTTTTTTGAGATGGAGCCTCAAGCTATCCCCCTGGGTAGAGTGCCATGGCATCACAGCTCACAGTAACCTCCAACTCCTGGGCTCAAGCGAGTCTCCTGCCTCCGGCTCCCAAGTAGCTGGGACCACAGGCGCCCGCCACAACGCCTGGCCATTTTTTGGTTGCAGCCATCATTGTTGTTTGGCAGGCCCAGGCTGGGGATTTGAACCCGCCACCTTAGGTGTACGTGGCTGGTGCCTTAGCTGATTGAGCCACAGGCGCCGAGCCAGCAATGGCCTATTTTAAGACACACAGGTCCATGATGTCCTGAGGTACCTTTAAACTGGAAGCAATTTGGAAGCCCACTAGAGAGAGAGCCAAATCTGTGGTCCACGGCAATCTGGGTACTCCGACCTGTCGTTTTTAGTCTTAAT
>CAUYQV010027960.1:0-12255 GCA_963574575.1 Galagoides demidoff | reverse complement strand
CTAAATATACCGTGTTTCCCCCAAAATAAGACACTGTCTTATGTTTATTTTTTCTCAAGAAGACACACTAGGGCTTATTTTCAGGGGATGTCTTATTTTTATTAAGTATAATACAACAATCTACATTTATTCAAATACAGTTAAGTCACCTTCTTCTGGAACCTTACAGGGGGAGCTGACCTTGTTGGTGGGGCTGGCGCTAGTGATGCGTGAACTCCTTTCCCCTAACCGTTCACACGTGTGCAATAGGATGCCTGTGACTGTGGTTACCACAGGCGCACCTGGGCAAGTGCAAAGGCTGGGAGAAAGGAGCTGTGGCAGATAAAAGGTATTCCAGTCTTCCTTACTGCTCCACCCCGAAATGCAGGGAGTGGCTAGGCATCACTAGGTCTTATTATCAGGGTAGGGCTTATATTTAACAAATGCATAGAAAACCTGCTAGGGTTTATTTTTGTTGTCTGGAATGAATAAAATTATCTTGCGATGAAAATGGAAAGCACATTAGAAAGTCATAGTCTAAAAGGAAAATTGCAATAATTTTAAGAAAGGCAAAAGAGAGATTAAGTGTTTGGGAGGTGATGCAAAAATGGTACCCATGACAATCTAACTCCTTCAAAATTTTTAGTAGCTCACCAGGAACCAGAAGAATCTAAGAACTGTGAAGATAATCAGATAAGAGACCCTCATTTTCAGATGTCTTCTGAGCATTTATTCCTGGACATTCACAAGTTCATGACCTTCAAAATGTTTAAAATAACACTTACCTTTCCCCTCCAAAGTTATCCCATCTTTTATGTTCCACACCTCAAAGCATAAGGTATCTTTCACCAATTCAAATAAACTAGAAACTTCAAAGTTATTCTTGACCCTCCCTCCATTACTACCTCCCCAAATGGTCACAGCTTCTATTAATTTCACATCCAAAATGTCTCTTTCCTTGTCTCTTACTCATCCTTCCCATTTCCTTCCCCTAATCCACGCTTGATGCTGTCTGGTGTCAATGCCTCCTTGAATTCTAAACCCCAGACACAGCCAACTAAATCCGTCAATTCATGGCCATCAGAAGTAAAAATATCATGGAATGTTTAAAATAACCCTTCCAAAAAAATTTCTTATATCATTGTTAATATAAAGCCTCAAACCACTTTGTTCCTCAGGTCTATACTTTAAAATATTCACCATGCTAATTAGGATAATAATAAGCAAGATAGTGAAAAGGGTTTGCTAAAGAAAGTAGAGTACTACCTAAGGCAAAAGAGTAGGATGAGAAATGCAAGGCTTTGGAGCCAGGAAGTCCTGGGCTGTTTTTTTCTATTAGTTGACAGAAAATTGGTCAAATTCCTTAGCCTCTCAGCAGATTCTTACCCTGTTAGCATAAAGAGTATAGTCCCCCATGTTGAGAATGTCAAAGGCTATGTATGTGGCGACAGAAGCGAGGTTCTTTGGGTAGAGCAACAGTAAATATCCAATACTGAACTGCTGTAATTATTCTTTTCACCAGGCACTTCCAAAATACTGACTTTTTTCCCCTTGGTCCAAACCAAGCCTATTGCCAAATTCAGACTCAATGATGATACACAATTCTAAACAGCTTTTTAAATTCTTATTTTCCTAGCCCCAAATCCCATGAACAGCAGCAAATTGAAAGGCAGGAAGAGTGAAAATGGTGAAAAATATTAGATGACAGGAGGGAAACTCAAAGAGACAAGGTAACATGTTATGAAAGCTATAACCCAAATATAGCTCAAGAAGAAGGGGGAAGGAGAGAGAGAGGAGGAGAGAGGGAGGATAGGTGGAGGGAGAGTAGTTGGTGGGATCACACCTACATGGTGCTTCTTACAAGGGTACCTGTGAAATTTACTAGGTGTAGAATATAAATGTCTTAACACAATAACTAAGAAAATGCCATCAAGGCTATGTTAACCAGTTCGATGAAAACATTTCAAATTGTATATAAAACCAGCACATTGAACCCCATGATTGCATTAATGTACACAGCTATGATTTAATAAAAAAAAAAAGAACCCCAAATGCACAACAATGGGGCAAATAGCCTCTGTGAGCCCAGAGAGACTCACCATGAAAGATGCAAAGAAAGAACGTACTAAGGGGGTAAAAGACCCAGATTCCGAACTCCAGCTGCAAGAGGCTGAATCCCAGCTGCTCAGAGGGCTAGCTTACAGTCCCAAATAAGTTTTTCAGTCTTCCTGGCCCTAGTTTCTTCTCTGTACAGTGAAGATAATCATGGTACCTATGGCATAAAGTTATAGATATGAGTAAAAGACTTATTTGCTGAAAGACACTCAGAACAGGGCTTGGCCTATAGTGAGTGATCACAAAAGCACTTGCTTGTATTATTACAACACAGTGTCACTGATGATATTTGAAAAACCAATCAACAAAAACTTTTATTATGTGCTGTGTCCTCTATTTCTAGAGAAATGGCAATACCTTACAGAATTAGTTGAATCAAAAATATTACATGTCTAAAAAGACCTGGTACTTAAATGAGATAGTCCATTTAGATTCTGAATTTTTAAGCTGATGTTATTTTCAGTGTATGAACTAGAGGTCCCCCACCCAGTACCTCCAGAATTGAAATGAGAGATAAGAAAAAAGACAAGCTCTTTGGAAAAGAGTTCCTGAGTGTGCAACATGGGGCTCAGCCTTAGTGGAACCTCCTGAACAGGGCGAGTGGAGAAACTGATGCAGTGAAGAAGAGCTGGATGTGATTCAGATAGTCCTGAGTGACAGGAAGATCCCAGGCTTGCAGTATGTTGCCAGATTTCAGTACAAAGCACACTAGTCTGTCACAGAGGCATTTCTTTTCTTTTCTGAAAAAAAGCCAGAACACCAATCTACTTATTCCTGTTCCCTTTATGGGAAGATTCAGGGAGCGGTGGTTCTCGCATTTTTATAGATGAGTGAAAGCAGCTTACAAAACTTTTTCTTTTTTCTTTTTTTTTTTGGCCAGGGCTGGGTTTGAACCTGCCTGCCACCTCCGACATATGGGGCCGACGCCCTACTCCTTTGAGCCACAGGTGCCGCCAGCTTACAAAACTTTTGTGAATACACTGTCACAGGCTACTAGGTATCTTCACAGTAGAGACTTTTTAAACTAGTAGATCACTCAGAAAATACTGCACTCAATTTCCAATCCAAAAAGAGATTAAAATCATTTATCATCATCATTCGTAACTTTTTTCATCATTGCTCATGGGGAGAAAGAAAATAAGAATTGCATTGATTAATGGCTCTAATTCAGTCTAATTTTGACAATAAGTTAATATAGGCTTCAATATTTCAACCTTTGAAATAAATCTTCTAAAGGTAGAAAGAAATACCAGCCCATTGCCAAAAACCCTTAAAAGTCAGTGTGCCCTTTGACAGTGTAGCATCTTTTCTCATTTAATCATTCCCAATAAACTTAGGAAATCTAAACAAAAGCCTTCTTAGGCCTTTGTGGCCAAAATGGTTAGCTGACAATGTCCTGCAGCTATAGTTGTGAGCACTAAATAAATATCTGACAGATTATTCAAGGAGATACTGATTTTATTTTCTGACAGAATCTAAAGGATCCTATTAATGTTCAGAGCTAAAGCTGCAATATTATTAATAATAACCAAATGTTTACATGGGTAACTTCCAGCTGAAGAATTATTAAAAGCCCCACAGTACTATTTGCCTTTAAAAAATAACTAAAAGCAAATTTGACAGCATATGAAAATAACAATCCACTGTAGCCAAGTACTTTATCCTATCCATATAAAAATTATCCATTAGCAGACAAAAATAAATATATAATTTGCTTAATAAATACTAAAAAGGAATTTCATAAAATTTCCACCTTCTTCTAATATTAATAAAACTAACAGCTAAAATGGATTGAAGACCTAGGTACTGGGCCCTATGTTAAGGTGTCTATATAAACTATCTCCTTTAACCTTATCAAGAAGATAGCATCATACACTTCCTTTAATACTTAAGGTTTGAAGATGCTAAAGAACTTGTCCAACATCTTATTTCCAAATCTGTCTTTAATCCATCATGTTATCCAATTTTATTCTCAGTGAAAAAAGAATATAAAGCAACAGTCTTAACATGACAAACTATATTTACCTTAAGTCAACAGCCAATATCTATAAATGGCAAACAAGAAATCAATGTTTACTATCACCACTATTATTTGAGATTGTTCTGTAAAAGCTCGTTAAGGCAATAAGACATAAACAAAAATGAAGCAGATTTAAACATAAAAAAGAAACAAGAATATATATTAAAATACAAATGAATATCTTTACTTAGGAAAAGACTTTATTTAATTGAAGGGGATAAATTTTCTAGACATAAAAATGTGAAAGGAAATATATACAAGGGATATACACATTTCATTACAATCAAAACATCAAAATCAAAAGGCAAAACCAACATAAAAATATGACTTCAATAGATATAATGAACTATACCACAGGAAAAATCAATAAAATTAAAAGGCAAAAACAAATTGTGGAATAAAAAACTTTGCAAGAGATATGAAGAACATTAAGACTCCACATAAAAGCTATTAACAGTCTATACAGAAAATACAAGTAGATAAATACGTGAAAAAATTGTCAACTTCACTACTAATCGATAGGATAATTTTTTTTAAAAAAAAGATGCTTTTTATATCTACCAAAATATAAGACATTTCAAATACACAATTTTTTTAAAGGATGTGCTAAAACAATTACTTGTAGAAAAGTAAATGTCTCAAATTTCTTATCAATAAATATAGAGACTCTGAGGCACTTCAGACCCTTTGCTGTGGTCTACATGCTTGTCATCCCCAACACTTCTGTGTTGAAATACAAGGTGAGGATATTGGGGGGGAGGGGTTGTCTATTAGGTCATACAAGCACCACCCTCATGAATAGGATTAGCACTCTTACAAAAAGACCCAAGAGAGACTCCCCCACCCCTTCTACCATGTGAGGACACTTGGAGAGGGCACCACCTATGAACCAAAAACTGAATCTACCTGAGCCCTGATCTTAAACTTCTCAGTTTCTAGAAGCATGACAAACAAATTCCTGTTGTTTATAACCCAGCCAGTTTATGGTATTTTGCTACAGAAGCCCTGAACAAACTGACACCGTTGTTCAGATAATTCCTATCATGCATAATTATCCTAAGAGAATAATTAAAAATTTGGACAGCAACTTAAATAAAAAGGTAGCCTTTGAAATATTATATCTAATATTAAAAAACTGAAACCAGCCTAACTACTGAACAATAGAGGAATGCATAAATTAATCTTAGTTCATTCTTGTGGGAGAACATTAAAGTAGCTTCTAAAATGTTATCTGAATATTCACTTACTTAAAAATGATCCATCTCAAAATATAATATCAATACCTACATGACAAAACGATAGAATGTTTCTATATAATTTGATCCAAATTATGTATCTATGTATTAAAAGGAAAAGATGAAAGTAAAATACATGAAAACATTGACAATAGTCATTTCTGTGTGTCGGCTATATGGTTGATGTTGATTTACATCTCTACATATTTCTGCATTTTCCAAAGTCTCTACAAAGAACTTGTATAACTTTTATAATCTTTAAAAAATGTTATAAATGCAAGAATGTCTAGTATCCTATGAGTGAATAATTTGAGACTATATCTATTTTTGTCAGCATGAAGCCTCAGTATTAGTGATCTATTTTTAATCCATATTTCCATTCACCTTACACAAATAAAATAGCTCCTATGACGCTGATGATGTTAATTTAAGTAAACTAATGCCAGTGACCAGAAGTCACAAGTGCACCTTTCATGCTGTTCTGGGGCCTGGCTTTCTTACCATAGTACAGACCAGCAGTCCTGCCAAAAACAGTAAGAAGAAGAAAAAGAAGAAGCAGTGGAGGAGTGGGAAGCCTAAGGCAGACAATTGCCAGAGTCTGAGCTTAAAATTTCAGAAACATATTCTTCAGTGTAATGATGAAACTGTCATTGAGACATGATACTTGTCCCATCACCCTCAGAGCATTAACTGAGACAACCTAAGGACCATGCTTTCAGCCTCTGGGATACGCATCAGCTTGCTCAACTCAGTGAAGAACAAGCTCTCACTCAGCAAAGGGGTTGTAATTCATTAATCTCTACTTAATTTCTTTTTTTTGAATTATTTGTTTATTTTATTTATGTCTATTTTTTATTGTTGAGGATTCGTTTGAGAGTACAGGGAACCAGGTTACACTGATTGTATTTGTTAGGTAAAGTCCCTCTCATAATTGTATCTCACCTCCAAAGAGGCATGTCACACACCATGATCCCCACACCCGGTTCCCTCTCTCCACTCCCCCATTCCCCACCCTCACCATGTTCTAGGTCATCAGTTGTCCTCATATCAGAATTGAGTACATTGTACTTTTGCTTCTCCATTCTTATCATGCTTTACTAAGAAGAATGTGTTTACATAAAAGATGTAAAGTCTCCATCTTTTTTAGTGGCTGTATAGTATTCCATGGTATACATATACCACAGCTTGTTAATCCATTTCTGAATTGGTGGGTGTTTAGGTTGTTTCCACAGCTTAGCAATTGTAAACTGAGCTGGGATAAACAGTCAAGTGCAAATGAATGATTCACATAATACTTTCTTCAAAAAACTTGCCCATCTTTAAGCAACACCCCTCCATCCTAAATAATATCTATGGAATAATGTATATAGACGTGGACATAGATACAAACATTAATACATGTCTGGAAGCCAACTATATTGTAGGCTGAGAGTCAGAAAGATGTATAGTCTTCTAGCACCTGGAAACCAATGATGCCTACACAACTAAAAACATGTATTTATTCATGGTGGAAGAAACATTAGAACAAATTATTTCAAATTCTAAGCATTGTTTGTATTAGGGTAATGGATGAATTGAATGATTCTTTTTCACTTTAATTTTCTATGTTTTTCTATATTTTCTCTCATTGAGTATATATTATTTTTTATGATTGGGGAAAAAATCTTTTAAATGTTTAATGATCTCTGTCCTTGCAGAAATTAAAATTTTGCAGGGAGGACAGAGGTTTTCTAAATAGCTATGTGGCTCATACAAAGAGTATTAACACATATAGCAGAGAGTCTAGGGGAGCTCACAGAGGAGAAAAGGGAAGAGATTAATTCTGTACAGAAAGGAAGAGTGAGTTTCACAGAGGAAGCAGTTCATTAAATGAGCCTTGAAGGACAAGTAATATTAATATTTTCATCTGCCTAAGAAGAGCATTCCAAGAGAAGGGCAGACATGGAAACTCCGACATAGGAGGACAGAACACACAAGGGGAAGGACAGATAATCTGGGGTGATAGCCCTTATCTGATGTGGCCATCCAAGGTGTCGCTTCCTCTCAATTCAATGCGTAAGTAGTTGATTAGTTTCTAATTCCTCTATATGCGTATTTTGGGTTAAAAATTTATTTAGTATTTTAATGTGCTGCACATTAAATAAGACTATGTGCTTCATCTATCTCAGTGTGAAGATTATTTCACAAATGAAAGTAATTTCAAAATTAAACAGATTTAAATATTCAGTCACTTCATTTGATTTGCATTTTAGAGATTTCTGTTGAGAAATTATAACGATCCCTCACAGCTCATTATTTTTTAGCAATTTGATTAAAGGTTCTGTAACTTAGTTAATTCAGGTGTAGAATAACATTTAGGAAAACATTTTTAAGTGGTTTTATAACATATGTGAGTGTGTGAACTGGAATATAAATATACAGTAATAGTTTCTGTTAGAAATTCTTTCAGATATTTTAAACAGAGTCTTCACCAAATCAGCATAAAGCCAGTTAGGGGAAATCATTTATAGCAACCAAAGGACTATTACCCAAGCAAGAAACAGGAGACTGGCACTCTAATCCAAGTTCCTCTATTTACTCAGAAATTACCCCAAATAAAAAACTCTGAACTTTAGTTTTTTAAGACATAATAGTACCATACAGTCCTTACTACACAAGAATATTCAAATTACATCAGCTAGCACATGTCATAGATTATCCAATTGTTAAAGACCCTACAGCATGGGATTGAGGATAATTAACGTTAGAGAATGGTTAGTGTCCCCTCTCTCACGTCTCCATTTGCTTTCCATACTGGGGTCCAGGAACACTTCCGTGTGAAGAAAATATCCAATGAATTAAAAGGATTGAAAACCATTGACTTATTCCTATTACCTCATTTTACAATAAGAAAAGTAAACCCCAAAGAAGCTTAATAACTTCCCCGGCTTTAAGAAACTATAAAGTGGCAGGAGAGATAATTAATTCCAAGCTTTTTGTTTCCAAGTCCAATGCCTTTTCTGCTATCCACATAAAAAAATTAAATCAATATTACATATAGACATGGAAGTACTAAGAATTAGTACAATTATATGTAGGAGATTATACCCGTATAGCATGAAAATTCTATTCAGCAATATGAAACTATAGTCCATTCACTAATTTGTATACTTGTTAAATAAATATGAGGTGTCAGATGTGTGCTAGACATTGTTCTAAACACTGATTTCAATACTGTATGAAATTAAGTTTCAGACAAAGAAGTTATGACATACCAGCTTAACAGTGGAATAAAACATTCCAATATTTTGCCAAAAGTGATGAACAACTAGAAGAGTATTATACATTTGGTTATTGATTATGCAAAAACACCTCTTTAATTTCAGAAGTGAAATAAACACCAATCTACTTGTATCTGAGCCCATTCTTTCTGAATTTCCTCTTATTGCTTTGCTCTTTCTTATCAAAAGCTGACATTCCACTTGTGGACTACATCCCACCTATTGTCACTTTCAAAGAAGGAACCTGCAAGCATTTCCTTCCTCTTCCGTGAATTTACTTTCTCCCTTCCTAGTGATCATTCTGCAGCATATAAATATAAATAAATATATTGTAGTGTCTCTCATTTTAAAAACAAAACAACAAACTTCTTTGCCCCTAACTGCTGCCCAATTTCCTCTCTTTCTTTCAAAGCAAGTATTTAGAAAGAACAATCTACAGTCACTGTGGCCCTCCCTCCCTCTCCCCACCCGTATCTATGGCAGAAGGCAAGCTCCACTCTCTCCCCTCTAGAAGATGAGAACAGAAATGCCTCCTGTTCACCATGTATCCCAGCACTTGAAACAGCACCTACCATATGCCTAGTTCAGTAAATATTTGTTGAATTAATCATCTAGAACCACATACGGATTTAGTGGATTACATAATATGTAGCTTGCCAATTTCTCATGTGTTTCAGAAAGATGGGTCACAATATATGCTAAATTTTACTTGATTACATATTAAAATAATTTAATCACTACTATATATCTCCATATAGGAGATCTCATTATATATATGTATATATATGAGATATTTGCAAAAAATTATAATGACCCAGAATGCTAGAGTAAAATTAATGTACAAGTAGAATTTAATCCCTACCAAAGTTGCAATAGGATATTTTTATAGAACTTGGCAAAATAATTCTAAAATCCATCATAAAGAATAAATATTTAAAAATAACTAGGAAGACTTAACAAAGAAGAATAATGTGGGTAAAATTGCACTACCAGATATAAAAACTGTGTTACAAAATAACAGTAATTAAAACCGCGTGAATCTGGCACAGGATGAGAGATCAGAAACAAAATACAGAGTTCAGAACTGAGTTCAAATGTATTTGGGGATTTTGTGCATAGAAAAGATGGCAATTCAAATTGGAGAGGGAAATAGTGGTTATTCAATAAAAGGTATTGGGACAGCTGCCTAGGTGCTAAACAAATGAGTAATCCTCCCTTACTCTTCATACTGAATTTCAAATAAATTCATAATAGAGAATAAAATATTAGAAAATATTTTTCTAGCCTCAGAGTAAGGAAGACCTTTGGAATATATCAACCAAAGTCTAACCATAAAGAGAACCACTGACAGATGACAGACTCTACTACTTAAAAGGGGAAAAATACAAATGGTAAAAGGAAAACAAAATAGACTAGAAAACCCTGTCAACAAGATTAAAAGGCAAACAAAAAACTGACAAGAATTTTGCAACATACATATGACAAGGGGTTACAAAAAAAGTCTGTTCAATGAACAGGAAAAGAATGTTCCCAGACATAATAGGCAAAGAAAATAGACAAACCACAAAAGATGGAATATAAAGGATCAGTAGACACGTGAAAAGAGGGCCAGTGTCATTAATAATCAAAAGAATACAAGTTAAAGTAAGGAATTTCCTTTACCTATTAGCCAGCTAAAATTAAAAAGACTGACAATACAATGAGTTTAGAAAGCAGATGGAAAACAGAATTCTTACTTCATCTGTTAGTGAAGTAAATGGTACAACATTTCTGGGAGTTAGTTTGGCATCTTGTGGAAGATACCTATTAAGAAAATAATAAGATAATTAATACATAAAGGACATTCTTTGCAGAGTTATTTATAATTAAAGAAAAGTACATCAATAGGAGATCAGTGAATATGTAATCACTGATATTTATACGAGGCACTATGATGGACACCTAATTATGGAAACCTACATTTTTGAAATGTAGAGAGATGCATAATATGTCAAGAAGAAAAAATAGATAACAAAACTGTTTTATCTCCTCCATATTTCTTAAGTCAATTCCCTTTCTCCATCTCCATCATTATTCTACAATATCCTCCCTTTCCTGGTGCTCCAGCTTCTGGCCCTGCCTTCTTCCCGTTATTCTCCATCCTGCACACATGGGGAGAGTTCTACTACGCTAATATCTTACTCCTCACTTAAAAATTGTAGTGGCTTTACCATTGCTCAGGAAGTTTGCTGCCCTTCCTGATCTGCTTACACCTCCCACCCCCTCTCTCTCGCTTCTAATGACCTCCTTTCAGTTCTTCCATTCCCCCAACCCACTCCAGCCTTGCTTCTTTGCACTTATTCTGGAATCTGCTTGTCCACATTCCACCTCCCTTATCCACACTGAGTCTGTTAATGCTTCTTCACTTTTCTATGCTCAGCACAAATGCCACATCCTCAGGGGAGTCATCTCTGCACACTCAACCTTGACCAGCTTCCCTGTTGTATACAGTGAGCCCTACATATTTGCAAATGTGGAACCCCAGAGGGTGGAAGGTAAGGGACTTGAACATCCACTGATCTGTAGGAGTCCTGAAACCAACCCCTACAAGTACTGAGTGGCCACTGTACTCTCAGAGCTCTCTGCCTTTCTCCTTGGTCACTTTTTACAGTTTGCAATTATGTGTTAGTGGGTTGAATCATTACTACCCACCTCCCTCTCCAGGTTGAAGACAGGACCACCTCTATTTTCCTCATCATTAGATCCCTGCTGCGTATTAAATGCATTTTAGAGACTTACACATGTCAGCATTCAAGTATCTTAGGAGGGAGGAAGGAAGGGAGAGTAAAAGGAAAGGAGAGTAAAAGGATTTGCAATTCAGTTACTTGACAATCAATAAAAATAAATGAAGAATTATAAGGACATCTTAATTTTTATGATTAAAACATATATAATTCATCACAAATTTTGAACCATAAAAATAGTAATTTTTTTCTACTAAATTTGTTCTTCTCAAATCAGAAGATCAGTGGTGCATGGTCTGGTTATTGTCCTCACTGCCAGAAGCAAGATGGCAAAATCATTCCTAGCAGCATGGCTGCTTGGGGCAAGTGTACATCAAACTTGGAACTTTGGTGCTAAGAATCAATCCTCAAACCTAGATCCCTGACTCCCCAAATGTTGGGGATTTTGTGTAGAGAAATGTGTCCACAAGGAAAATAGCTCTATTTTCAATTTGCACACTAGAAGTCAGAAATTCTATGCTGAATGGATGAGTCCAGATTTCTACTTCCTGCTCCCTCTTGCCATGCCCCTAAGATAGTTTCACTTTCTTGGGAAATTTTTACTATAAACAAAAAAGAAGAGATCAATTTTCCCTTCATCTCCTTTCCTTTTTCCTAGGTTTTCCTTACCATGCACTACAGTGCCCACCAAATCCACCCATAACCACCTGGGAAACAGGACAGACATTTTGATTCCAACAGTTGCCAAGTGACTCCTAGCTCGACATTGTATTTTTCCAGTTTAGAATTGTAACTCGGTACCCATAACACAGTGGTTACGGCGCCAGCCACATACACCAAGGTTGGCAGGTTCAAACCCAGTCCCGGCCAGCTAAAACAACAATGACAAATGAAATAGAAAAAATAGCCAGGCATTGCAGCAG
>CAUYQV010027957.1:0-32306 GCA_963574575.1 Galagoides demidoff | reverse complement strand
AGAGAGCCAACAGATGAATCCAACTACTTACCGGTACCTGATCTTTGACAAGCCGATTAAAAACATTGAGTGGGGAAAAGATTCCCTATTTAACAAATGGTGCTGGGCAAACTGGTTGGCAACCTGTAGAAGACTGAAACTGGACCGACACATTTCACCATAAACTAACTTAGACTCTCACTGGATTAAAGACTTAAACTTAAGACATGAAACCATAAAAATCCTAGAAGAAAGTGTAGGGAAAACACTTGAAGAAATCGGCCTGGGTGAACATTTCATGAGGAGGACACCCCGGGCAATTGAAGCAACATCAAAAATACACTATTGGGACCTGATCAAACTAAAGAGCTTCTGCACAGCCAAAAACAGAGTAAGTAAGGCAAGCAGACAGCCATCAGAATGGGAGAAAATTATCGCAGATTATGTCTCTGACAAAGGTTTAATAACCAGAATCCATAGAGAACTTAAACGTATTAGCAAGAGGAAAACGAGTGATCCCATCTCAGGGTGGGCAAGGGACTTGAAGAGAAATTTCTCTGAAGAAGATCGGCACACGGCCTATAGATATATGAAAAAATGCTCACCATCCTTAATCATCAGAGAAATGCAAATCAAAACTACATTGAGATATCACCGAACTCCACTAAGATCAGCCCATATCACAAAATCCCAAAGCCAGAGTTGCTGGCGTGGATGTGGAGAAAAGGGAACAGTTTTACATTGCTGGTGGGAATGGAAATTAATACGTTCCTTTTGGAAAGGCATCTGGAGATCACTTAGAGATCTAAAAATAGACCTGCCATTCGATCCTACAATTCCATTATTAGGTATATACCCAGAAGACAAAAAATCACATTGTAATAAAGATGTTTGTATCAGAATGTTTATTGCAGCCCAATTCATATTTGCCAGATCACGGAAGAAGCCCAAGTGTCCATCAATCCGCGAATGGATCAATAAACTGTGGTATATGTACACCATTGAGTTCTATGCAGCCCTAAAGAAAAACAGAGACTTTACCTCCTTCATGTTTACATGGATGGAACTGGAAAATGTTCTTAGCAAAGTATCTCAGAAATGGAAGAAAAAGTATCCAATGTACACAGCCATTTTATGAAACTAATCTATAGCTCTCAAATGAAAGATACAACTTAATTCTAGCTCAGGAATATGGGGAGGGGGTAGGGAGGGGGAGGGGAGAAGGGCAGTTGGGTGTGGGAGGGTGACTAGATAGATCACCTATATATCTGTCGAACAAGGGTACAAGTGAACTTTTCTAGAACTAGAATATAAATGTTTTGATATAATGACTAAGCAAATGACATGAAATTTATGTTAACCAGCTTGATGAAGGTATTTAAAATTGTATATGAAAACAGCACAATGTACCCCATGTTTGCATTAATGTATACAGCTATCAATTAATAAAAAAAAAAAAGAAAGAAACTCAAAAAGAAAAGCATGGAAGCATTACTATATGATATTCCCATACGGAATATTTCAGGCAGAATTGATGACTCACCAAGGATGAGATGAAGAGACTCATATTTCCCCCCAACCTCTGTGATTCCAGGAAGAAGACGACAAGACAATTTTACTCTTTTTGGCTGGGTAATGACCTCCAGCATCTCTTGGACAGGACTGCAATGAATTTTTCAAATACTTCACTAGAGGTTTTCGTCTGGTTTGCTTAAGTTGGGGGTGGATATTTTTAAATTCGCCTTACAGGGAAAAGTTGATTCAAGTTATTTTCTATATCCCCATTATTTCAGGGCTCTGCAATTTACCTGAGAACTCGGAGAACCAGCAGAAATACAAGAAAATTCTGCCCCAATTGCCATGTGCAATTTACTTGTCCATGAATACTTCCTTCGTGAAATTGTTTGCTTTTGCATTTCTGACAGAGAGAATATGGACAGCCGTTTCTTCTCAGAAATTTATAAAGCAAGCCTAGGGAGAAGGTGGCAGTTTCTTAAGTAACTTATTCATATAATGTACCCTAAAAAAATTTGGCAAACTCACTTTTTAGAATTACTTCCCCAGGACTAGGGTAGGGGGGACAATGTATTAAGTGTATGAAGCCCAAGAAGGTTATCCCACCACATATGGGTTATCCCACCTTCATATCACAATGAGAAGGTAAATGCAAACTCTTCAATCCATGGGGCAACTCCATATGCAGCAAATTGGAAATAACCCCCATTAGGGGAGTTGTTGGAGTGTGTTGGCTCCAGAGGATCTTTTCAAGGTGTACATGTGCTGACCAGAAGGAGGAGGTACACTCTTACCTGTCAGCATCCGACTCTCAGCACCTTACATGTTAACGCAGCAAATACCTCAGTTTAACCGGATGCCACCAGGCAGGAGGAAGGACGGGCAGCTCTCACCAGGGTCAGAGAAGGCCCTGTAGGCTCACGGGCACCTATAGGGAAAGCTTTATAGGACAAACTGCTCCTTAATGGCTTTTTCTAGGTCAATTCCAGGTATCTATCTTAAGCCCATCAAGTAAATAAAGAGTAATCCTGAACCGGACTCTTAGAAAAGGTAGACTCTGGAATTTCTATGTTTTATACAAATGGATTCTTTGGAAACCTCTGGAATCTGCTCAAGCAAAGAGCACACCAGGCTCTGTCTTTGGTCAGGTTACAGGATTCTGGGGTCATTCTGCTTTTCCTGTTTTGTTTTTCCATCCCCATAGATAGAAGCTACACATCTCATTATAACGAACGTTGTGGGCAATGCCCATGTACACCTTTATATTGTCACAGAAACTTGTAAATATGGCCCAATCTCTCTTCCTCATTTCCAGCCACAGCTGATAAAACTGGCCTCCTGCCAACCCAGCTCCTGCTCTGGGTGCAGAAGAAAGACAAGCCACCAATGCCCTGTACGCAGCCCTTATCAGAAAAGAACCACTCAGCTAAATTCAGAACCATTACCAAATACAACTCAGGCCATCAAATTCCCCGGTCCACCTGCATTAATGATTTTTATTCTTAATCCCATGTTGCCTTTACCCTGCCATCAGCAAGCTTCCAAGTAACCACTGCCGACCTACCTGGCCATCATCTTTATAGGAGGGATACTGCACAGGTTGGAAAACAGTTAACCCTACACAACCAGCTATTTCACTAATAACCATGTGACAGCCAGTCATATGTGTTGTCATGTCAGTTTTGTCACGTATGACTGGCTGCCACATGTTTATTATTGAAATAGAGGGAGACCCATCAGCACCCATTTCTCAAAAGAACCCAGGACAGACTCTATTTAAGCCTGTGAATTTCAATGTTTCCACGGCAAGTTTTCTTTTATTTTGATTTAGCTAATGCATCAGCCAATATGGAAAAGGGTAGCTTGTCTATTCCGTTGGAGGTGAGAAAGTAACCTATAGTCATTCATTCAAAATTACTTACAGACTCACTCCTGTGGAGTGTGGCTCCAGTGAGCCCAGGGACTGGACCTTTTGTTTACTGCTATGAATCCAGCACGTAGTGACACGTCCAGCTATTGGGGGAGCCTCAATAAATCATTCCTAAATAAACATCAGAATGTAATTGGCCCTATGCTAGGTGCTAGGGACAAAGAGATAGAAGATGTGATTTTGTAGAGATTCAGAGTCTAGAGGAGAAGAGGTGCGCTTGCAGCTAATCTCCCAGGCTTTCATCAGGAAATCCCACAGCGATGAGCAAATTGCAAGTATCAGGAGAGGTGGAAGCCAGAGATATTCCCACCACACACCAGTGCTGTGACTTCTGACCTTGTCAGTTCCTGGGGTCCAGACATCCCTTTATAGAAGTGAGAGCTTTAGCTTAGATAAATCCCCAAAACCCTTCCCAACTTCTTTGATAGCGTGAAAATGAGTAAAGTTAGATAAAATACACATAGTCCCTTTTCTTTTTCTGTCACATTTGGACCGATTTGCAGGGTTTGGGTGGTCAGAGGAATGCTGGCCTGTGTTCTCCTGGGTAGGCAATGCAGGGAGGAGGCGGCTGCCGCGTCCTGAGGAAGCCGCTGGCAGGAAGGAGTGAGGTAAGCACTTTGTGGAAATGCTGCTGAGGCTAGATGTTGTCAGGCCCGCTGCGGCTCTGCGTTGCCGGGCAGCAGTTGGCCGGCTTTCACTGCTGTTATCACGCAGGACAAGTGCTGGACTGTCCACCCCAACTGCAGCTGCAGAGCTCTGGGAGGCCTGTCCCCAGCACCTCTCTCAGCCACTGGAGTTAGCCCAGGACTGTTCCGACAGGAGATGCATTTCCCCACCTGCATCTTGTCCTTAGCAACTTCCCTTTGTTGCTGCCTCCAGAGAGGAGACCCTGCCAGATGCATGAAATGCTGCTCGGGGCGGGTGGCAGGCCAGGCTGTCCCGAGTGTAGGCTGTAGCAGCAGGACGAGGCCAGCGCTCTCTCCCATTAGCATCAAATCACACCAATCTAATTTAAAATAAAAGGCTTAGTGTTTGCCATTATTATATCTCTGCCTGACAAATGTCCCCATAAAGCCACGTGCAAGGCACAGTCCAAATAGATGGCACCACGCTTATTATGAATTCAGCCCCTAAATTTTAAGTCAAATGCTGCATGTGCCACCACGTCATCTGATACCTAACATCTCATTTCAAAAATTGAATTTTGTCCAGCGTGCCAAATAAGCCCATTAGTCACAACATCAGGATGTCCTGAAATTTCCTGGTTACTACACAGGGGACATTAAACAAACAGAGCATCAGGATGATGTTTGGATTTGGTTCCTGGCACGGCTGTTAACACCTCAGTTTCCCCCTTGGTAAAATAATGTCCAAAGGATCTCAAGACCCCAAGCAGAGACCTGCCTCAGATGTGGACGTTACTGGGTGGTGCCGTCCAGCAGGCGTCAAAGATACAGGGGAACGGGGCATGTTCATTCAGACAAGAGTGAAGTTTAGCAAAATAGCTGATTCAGAGTCACCACTTAATAAATGAATTCACCAAGGTTCTGCAGCAGGATTAAAATGTGCCAGCTACTATACACACATACACACACACACTGTGGTGTGCTGAAAGTGTGGCAGAACATTCCAGACGCTGAAAAGGTGGCCAAGAGAAAAGCCTTATGGAGAACTATAAGTTCAAACTAAGCATCACATGTCCAGATTAAAGACAAAAGCAAAGGTTAGTGAAGTCCCTTCTGAAAAGCCTTCCGGTGTGGAAGAGATGAGCATAATTTCAGGGGTTCTGTGTCACCTCCACTTAATGGTATGTTATACAAAGTTCCAGGTAACAGAACCTCTTTTATTTTTAAGGAAAGAACACCCACGATGCCCATTTAAATGGCCACCATCATAAGTAACAAGTGATTTCAAATTTCTGTACAGGGTGAGTACTCGTGCTCTGGGGTTCATCCACACTGTTGGGTGCAAATCAGCAACCAGGACCCTGTCTCTACACTTCCCAGGTCTTTGACACTAATTTTTTTTTTTTTCTAAACCTCCCCTATTCCTCCCAGTTGCTTTTCCTCTTTGCTCCTTTCATCTGCTGTTTTATAACATAGGTGGGCCTGTTTTTTGTCTTCTTTTAAATATATAGGAGACTTCACATGTGCAGATAGGGAGAGAGAACACGTCCCTCTGATTTTTGTAGGAAGTCTGCCTACTTTGACTGGGTGATGAATCAGCACCATGAATTCCCAAGCTGCTAGGAATATAAATCAAACTTCCTGTATAATTGGAAATTACTTCAAAAAAATTTATATTTGTTCTGGTGTCAGCAGCAACCAGAGAAAAACCAGGGTTATCTGCAAAGTCACAGGGGGCCATGGCTTCTAAAGGGGTGAATTCGGTGTCCTTCTTGGAGCTTGTGAGGAACCTGGTGAAGGCCTGTGCTCAGTGACTACTGTTACACCGCCACGTTTAAGGGCACGCAGACAGGGGTTGTGCATTGAAAAGTAACAGCAGTCACTTAAATATCATTTTGATGATTATATGAGAGTACAAGTGGATTCTAATTGCAATTTTACAATACATATGACACTGCTCACGGCTTTGTGCACTTTCAAAATAATTCACCTTTTAATTGAATAATTATTTTAAACCATTTAATTAGGGTGACCCATCTTCCAATAGCAACATGCAAGTCGCTCTGATGGATGGAAACCCCTGACTCATCTTTTTAGTTACAGAGATCAAAGGTTTTGATCCAAAAAATCAGAAAACTAAGCCTGATTCATATGAATGCTCCCCCAAATCAGTGACTTTTATGGTATTTGAACACAAGACGTAGATTGGAAGGAGTACACGTGCTTCTTATTTTATACATTGCCCTACAAAATTAGCCAGTCAGCACACTTAGTGAAAATGCATAACATGAAACAGGAAGACCTCGGGGACCCAGGGCAGAAGTAGAAACAGACCCTGCCCATTTTATTCAATGTAAAAACATTTTATTTGTGCCAACAAAGCATTACTCATAAGGCCGTTTCAAAGCCGTCCAATTTGAGATAAATTTTGCATCTTGCCTCAACCTCACATTTTCCCCTGGAGGTGGGACAACTGAAGAATAAACGCACAGAGAGCATTTTATAGACCGGGAGCGTCTCTGAAACAGGTCGCTGATAATCACGTCCCCCGGATTCTCCTTGATGTGGATTTGTTTTCTTCCCTGCTCTGGCAAATTAGTATCCTCTTGATTCTGAAAGTCTGACATTAGCAAAAGTTGTGGGTACTAAGAGTGTCACAAAAAGGAAATCTGGTCATTGCAAGAGACTCCTGGTGAGAGGAGCGGAGAAGAGAGACACTGGCTGGGAGCTTCCGCTCTTGGGGGTGCGTGTCTCTGTGCCGGCTCTCTGCACAGCTGCTCGGTTCCTGCCTGGGCTGCCTGGAAGTGTCTTCTCTTTTCAGGCAGGATAGCTGCCCCGCAGCCCCACCCCTCCAAGGCTCAGGACAGGACCAAGTTAGAGGCAACATCAGATACCATCCACAGAGACTGCTCACCAGGGCAGGCTCGTTGTCCATTTGTCCCTGAGAGACTGGTTCAGTTGTGGCCGTGCACAGAGGATGCCTTAGAGCCTCCTGACTCAATCTATTCTGCTGTGTTTCTTGCCACAAAACTAGGTTTATGTAGTGACCTGGGATCACAATCCCGGTTTATAGTAATGACTGTCAGACAACCAGCCCCTTTGTTCACCTGCAGAGTCTGAGGTCTGGACGTGCAGGTGTAATTGCAGCAGGTGTCTGTAGCTGTAGCTGCTCAGGCGTCTCCTGTTGTCCCAAAGCAGAACTCAGAGCAAATGGACAGAGATGGAGGTTTGCTGTTAGGCCAGTTTGTTTTATTACTGCTTATTACTGTTGTGCTGGTTTCTAACATCTAGAGGCAGAGTTTATTTCATTAGTAGAGTGTTGTATGTTCTTCAAGTTCATTTTAATTTCACTGCGGTTTTTTGGGCTTTAGAAGAGTGTTGCTTTTGTAATAACAACAGCAAAGAATAGATTTTAGAATGGCTTTTAGTAGACCTATCTAATCTCTATCCAAATGGACCACTGCTATCAAAGGAAATGCCTCAAACAAGGAGACATTTCTTGTGACCCGTTCTTGACTTCTAATTGCTGATATAAACTCTGCTGATTATGCTCACCCACCTCTAAAATGTTCCCCGATTCCTAAAAAGAAAAGAATGTACAATGCTGCTCCTGAAGCTTTGAGTCCCAGCATCTAATGTCATTTCCTGCACATTTTGTGGACTGTAAATTCCAAGGAAAATCAGCCACACGGATAAAAATGACATCAGTTTTGTTATCCTGAAGCTCACCGACTTTGAGAAATACAGTCTTTTTTGGCAGGGAGGAAACACAAAAAGTGGTTTCTTCCTCCAATCTGCAGACTTCGGATACAATTGATATGTGATTCACATTTCACACACACTCAAAAAAAATGCCATACAGAGAATTGATCTAAATACAGCCCCTTCAGTGTCATGCTGTCTGCATCTTTTTAAATCACTTACAAGTTACTCACCCAGACAATTAACCTCCTCTGTTTTGGCATTTTTCAATTACCTAGCAGAAGCCTGGGAACATATTTATGGAGTGTGTGTGGTTTCAAAAGAGTTAAAGCTGAAAATGTCTGAGGGAAATCAGCTTAAATATGTTGTACAACAAAACATGTTATTGCGGGTAGTGGAGTTAGGCTATGATAATGAACTTCAGACTCCAATATTTTCTTTGATTGTCACAGAAATATGTGAGGAGCCGAGGGTTTGCTTTCCGTGTTCAGCATGGAGTTGGTTGTGTTTCATTACCACAGGCTAATTGTACGAAAACTGCTTCCACGTCCAGAAATCCTGATACGGTGAAGGGAGGGGGTCCTCCAGGGGAGCCAGACACCCGATGAGTATGATTATTTAAAAGAGGAAGGATTAGTAGTGGCTGTTGGTATTTCAATACTTTTTTGGAGGGTGGCTCAGCGATTGATACTGGGGTCCACAGATCAATCCATCTGAGGTTCAAGCCACTTGCTTCTAAATACTGCCACAGCCCTTTCCAGGGGGAGAGGGAAATTTCTTTAGTGGTGCACAAGAGTTCTCCATGAGATCATTAAGCAAGTTCAATAATGTTGAACAATCAAACCGGAAGAAAATATGGTATTAATCCGCTTCTTCCAGAGTGTTTATTTATTGTAATCATTCATCGCTATAAGCCTGAGAGGCTACTTATAGTCTTTTTTTTTTTTTTAATTGGGTCGAGATGCTATGCATTAGTTAAATACCACGCAGGACATGAACGAGACAAACCCAAGAGAAAGATGGGCATATTGCCTGATAAAGGATTACAGTGGCAGTGAAAGGCTGACCTACAGTCAGGAAATGTTAATCATTTTTACACCAAAGTGAGTGTAACGTTTCTATAGGGAAATTACTTCAATCTGGTCAGTGCAAGGAGCAGTTTGTATAATCGGATTGCAAATAAGGTTTGATCACATTCCAGCTTAATCTACTCTCTGAGCACCATTTACGGCACTAAATCAAACCCAGGGAAGCTGCTGGCGAGGCTTTACAGTCATTACACCCAAGGGGCAGGGACTTGGTAATAAACAGCAAATAAATTGAAGCACTGACTTGCCTGCTACGGGGCATTTCTAATTATCCTCTAGTTTAGCTGGAAATTGTCATGCTCTCATCACAGCCTATTTTAACTGCTGCTGAATAAGAGTGATACTTTTAGGCTGAATTAATTGAGAATATGGGGAAATGCAGATTGTGCCTCTGTCTCTCCCCTTCCCTTCCCTTCTCTCTCCACTCCGCCAGCTTATTAGAGGCATTTAAAAAGACCTGAGCAAACTATTTTTTTCCAGGTCCATCTGTCTTCCTCCTCTTGTGAGGGAATCAGAAATTGAACAACAGCATGTCTCGTTTATTTCAATTACGGGCCAAATTATGGACCAGAATGGACAGCACTAATAGAGATAACTTGCAAATTTTCCCAAATGGCCTGGTGGAGTAATGACGGCTTGTTCTATCCCCAGGTTTACGAGCAAGTAGAGTTACCGATCCGTGGGCTCAAACGATGATGGAAACTGATTGAGTCAGACATAGTGACCCCGCTGGTGGGGCTCGGCAGAAGCCTCCAGATCCACCTCTGTCACTGACTCACCAAAGTCTCGTAGAAGCACCATCAGAAAAGCTATGGTCCCAGCGATCTTATCAAGATGACTAAGGCCATAATGGGGTTCTGAGCATTATGAAATACCTCCTTGGGTAAATTTCACCAGGAGTTGAGGACTAGGAAAAGATCATATCCTATAATTCATCTGAAATGCAAGTAAGTTATTGAAATCAGCCTTTACACAAAATGATCACGAGGACAGAGCTATTAAGGTATAAGATAAGTATTTCTCCTTAAAGTTCAAGGACAATGACTATAAGGTGAATGTTCATTGACATGGATGTTCTTGGTACCCAAGCAGCTGGGGGACTTAGTAGTTTGAAGGCAGCCTTCCTCAGGGGGAGGGGAGTTGGTTATTCTATCTGACTCAGCTTTTAAAGTGAGGTAGAAGAAAGGACATGACCTCCCCAGGAAAGCAGAAGAGTCTAAGCTACCCTGGTCTGCTTCCAGCTTCCACCTTCCCACCAGTCCCCACTGCCTCCCAACCTTAAAAGCGGAGCTCGCAAAATGATTTATTTTCCTACCCCGGGAATCTCGGGACCAAGGATTACTAACATCCTCTGCATCAGACAGAAAACATCCTACCCAAGCCCAACTCCTAACCCATCAGAGACACTGTATAGTCAATTGGTTGAGGGGACAATTTCTCTCTCCATGCAAACACCAGCATAACTTTGGAAGAGGAGAAACTTCTCTCCCACCACCCACACAAACCAAGGTGGGATTTTCCACAGCAGTCATCTTGCCTTATTAAATTTTCTTTTGCTCAGAGATTTCAGAATAACTTTCATTATGTCTGTATATTTCCCAAAATGTGAAAATACAAAGTGTATGGGGAGTTTATATTCTGAAGCTTTTAACTATGAAGAATTTCTCCATGGATGGATTATTCATTCTCTCCCTGCAGGTGGTAGAAAAGTAACGAGCCCTACAGACCTACAGATGCTCGCAGCTCAGAAGAGCACCAGGACACTCAGCCTTCCTTCCCACCAAACTCTCCCCAGCCTGCTCTGGGAGTAACAGGTGAGATGATTCTCATAGGAAAGAAAGTTCATTAGCTACATGTTGGTCACATCAGGCGCCTGTTACGGCCCCACCTGCAGTGCCGGGAGAGTCATGTATGAAGAGAGTCCACATCAGAGAGGAAACTTCACGGGCTTATTTCTGGGAGCCCGGCTGTGACAATGAGGTGAATCCTTGTTTGCAGGGCTTGTTCCATGATCCTTGGCAGTAATATTTGGTTGTATGAGGGGGAAAAAAATAGAAGGATCCTGGCTCTGATGGGAACATGGTGCTGCCATACTTGAGGAAGTCAGCAGAAATTTAGGCAAGCTGACCTCAATTTAAGGCAATTTGTACCATTTGGACTTAGAAAAACAATGAAAAGTTATCTGAAGGATTCACTGAAGGATTTTTCATCTTAGGTTTTCCACGGGATTTCTTTAGATAGTTACTGCATCATGTACCTGCAGATGACACGTCTTCAAACCCTGGTGGTGCCACCACACTGTCTGTGCCACCTTGTCCTGGACTCAATTTCCTTATCTCTAAAGTCTGAGGCTGGTAATACCCACCTCACTCAGTTCCTGTGAGCAACAAAATTAAACAGCTCCAAATCAAAGCCACAACGAGATACCAGTTCATACCCGTTAGGATGAATAAATCCAAAACAAAAAAAAGAAAAGAACAAGGGCTGGTGAGGACTTGTAAAAATCGAAACCTCATGTGTTGCTGGTGGGGATGTAATTGGTGCAGCTACCATGGAAAACAGTTTGGCATTTCCTCAAAAAATCAGACCCAGAATTACCATCTGATCCAACGATTCGATTCCTAGGTATGTACCCAAAAGAACTGCAAGCAGGAACCCGAGCAGACACCTATGCACCTGCGTTCACAGCGGCATTATTCACAATAACCAGGAGGCAGAAACAGCCCAATGTCCTCAGCAGATGAACAGATAAGCAACATGTGGTGTCTCTGGACACATACAAGGGGTAGAGTCCACCTGAAAAAGGAGTGGAGTTCCAACACGTGCTGTACTGAACCCAGGCTGGATGAACCCTGAAGGCATTTCACTAATTTGAACTAAGTCAGTCACAAAAAGGCAAATATGGTATAATCATGTTTATGGGAATGTTAGGGACTGAAAGTTTTGTCCCCAAAAATTCCTATGTTGAAATCCTAACCTTCCAAGTGAGGACCATTGGCTATCTCTACAACACAGAACAGAGCCTTCACCAGGACACACCATGCTGGCACCTTGATCTTGGACTTTCAGTCTTCAGAAGTAAATGTGAGAAATAAATGGTTAGTGTTTAAGCCACCTGGTCTGTTATAATTTATGATAGCAGCCTGATCTGCCTGAGACAGAGAAGTCAGGTCATAGAGAATGTTGATTACCAGGGGTTGCAGGAAGGAGGAATGAGGAGTTATTGCTTAATGAATACAGAGTTTCTGCTGGGATAATGAACAGTTAGTGGTGGTAGTTGCATAAAATTGCGAATGTACTTAATGCCACAGAATTACACACTTAAAAATGGTTAAAATGGTAAATTCTACATATATTTTAATGCAATAAAAATTTTCTAGGCAGCACCCATATCTCAGTGAGTAAGGCACCAGCCACATACACCGAGGCTAGCGGGTTTGAACCTGGCCCACGCCTGCTAAAACAGCAATGACAACTGCAACAACAACAACAACAAAAATAGCCAAGAGTTGTGGTGGACACCTGCAGTCTCAGCTACTTGGGAGGCCAAGGCAAGAGAATCACTTAAGCCCAAGCATTTGAGGTTGCTATGAGCTGTGACACCACTGCACTCTACCCAAGGGTGACAGTTTGAGACTCTGTCTCAAAACAAACAAAAATTTTTTTCTAGAAAAATACAACATAGATGAAAACAATCTCTGGAACAGGTCTACATTGAGTCTGCTCAGGTAGTGGCTCCCCATGACCACAGGCCCTGTGGTGAATCCCCTGGCCCACGCCCAAGCCAAAGCCCCAGCATCTGTGTCTTTGGTTTGTTTCTTAGAACAGCCTTCCAAATGATTTTAGTGACAAACACTCTATGTGATAGTGACCTACTGATCTAGCCCTTGGTCAGACTGCTGCCAGACCAAGGAGTCCATCTGCCCGTCACCCACGCCAAGCACTGGAGAAGCCAATGAGAGATCAACAGTTTCACTTTTATTTACAGAAAACCAGCAATGCCAGAGAGCAGCAGGGATATTCCCTCAAAGAGCTGTTCTGCCCCCCTCTTTCCCTTTGTCACTTTTTATTATCACAGTAAAAGTAAACAGCAGCAAACCTATACCAAACAGATTCCCCCTCAGAAGTTACAAAGTTCCACAGCATCTTCCTACCTTAAAGTGGTTCTATCTTCAGAGAATTTTACTATAGACTAAATCTATAGTTAGTCAACACTTCACTGGGTGCCCAGAGTACCCTGTGTCCTTAACTAGTACCATGAAGTCCAGTTCCCCAACTTACCTACGACAGTAGCCTTAGAAGTGAGTGAGCAATCCCCAGATGTTGGCACGTAGGCTCCTCTGGCCTTGTTGGGGCCTGACCAGCAGTGCCCTGCATGAAATGGGCATTCAGGTTAACAGAGGTTGGTAATATGACCAGGCAGGATTGGGGGTATCCGGTGAGCAGTATCATCTTTTATTCCAGGGTAGTACACAAGTACTATGATTTTCTCTATGTGCTGTGATGTAAAACTCTTGGGTGAGGAGCACTGTCTAGGTAAAGTGTGCCTTTACAAGGAGCAAGGCAAGGTTATCAGCCTCAAGGGGGTTGGTAAACTGACCTTCTGAGGCCTAATCAATATTAAGGGTCACTTGGGAACTAATATTTATGGGGCAATCACAATCTGCCTGAGACTTGGCACATTGTATCCCCAAGGTTCTCCAGGGGATGTGCAATGAATCCCATTTTACAGATGAAGAAACTGAGGATCAGAGATATTAAGTAACCTATCACATTGCAAGTATGTGGATTGGCCTGAATTCACCTCTGGGTCTGACTCCCAGTGCTTTGTTTTCTCCACTACAGTCCCTTTCAGCTTCCTTCCTTTACAGCTCTAGCACGTGACTCATGATACAACCTGAACTTGAAAGTAGACTAGAAGCAAACCTGAAGTCATGGAGTGATGGCAACCAGATAATGCAGCTTCTGGAGGAGCCAGGCCCATCTCCCACATCCTCCTTCCAAGTCCCCACTTGCTATTTCCTATGTCTGGGCCACAAGTATAAGATCCAGCCCAAAGCCAATGCCCCATCCTTCCTGCTGCCCTTTTCTTTTATGAAATAACTAAAACTGGGTCACCTCTGAAAAGTGAAACTTCATGTGGCCCAAGAGCTCTAAACCACTACTTTACCTGATAAATCCCTCTTGGCTCCTTCTCTTAAGGGGCTGGCTGATGTGTACATGAACTTGCATCCAGTATTAATTATCATTCCTTCCTTGCTGACAACACATATAATGGCCATTAATTCAGCTAAGTGTTAGAAATATGCACACCTAGGCAGACTGTACAAAGAGATGCCATTTATTTAGGTCACAGGTAAGAGTCATGTTTGTCCAGTGCATCACTTAGTACACTGCAGGGTGACAGGCACAGCTACAGGACAGAACCAAGTCACCGCCTGCTCCATTTAGCACCTTCCTGTTTATCCGTCTATCTTATTGTGTTTTGTAGAAATCCAGGGTAAAGTTTGAAGAATGGCAAGCTGCACAAGTGAATGAGGGTTAGAGATGATAGTGCAGCTATCTCCCCTGCCCAGCTCCTCCTGGCACAGAAGCTCCCACTGCAGGAGCAATGGCCATTTGTGGGCTGAGGACAACCTTAAACCAAGTCACCACTGAGAATCGAAGGGCCTGGGGCTTGTTGTCTGAAGTATCTGAGGGAAGCTATCCAACCACAGTCTGAGCAAGTCGCTGTCCACTGGGACACTCACTCGCTGTGTTCATCTTCACAGCCCCGGTCCCGTTGTACAGCGGTGTGATTTACTGTGAGATACTGGTGGGAATCCAGGGTGTTCCCTCTTCACCTGCATAGGGAACAATGACTGCTACTGCCACCTGAGCCAAATAGGGGATCATTCAGAATCCGCACAAGTAGCAATTTCATTCTTCAGATGGAGACACATAGATTGCCCATTACTGTCGCCTTGTACCCTCACAAAACCCCTGGTACCTATTTGGAAATAGGGCTTTGCAAATCTAATCAAGTTAAGATGAGGTCATGAGAGCGGGCCCTCCTCCAACATGACTGGTGGTCTTGTAAGAGGAGGAAGACGCCCAGCGGAGACAGAGACACGCAGGTGATGACGGAGGCAGAGATCAGAAGGCTGCTGCTGCCAGCCAAGGAGAGGGTTGACAGCCACCACCGGACACTAGGAACAGGCAAGGAAGGGATTTACTGAGAGCCTCAGAGGGAGTGTGGCCGTGCTGACAACTGTGATTGCAAACTTCTGGCTTCCAGAATTTCTGCCATTTCCAGCTACCTAATTTGGGGCACTCTGCTACAGTGGCTGGAGGAAATTAATCCACTTCCCTTTCCTGAGAGTCCATTTGGTCTGGTCTCTGTGGTCAAGGTGTCCATGTGTGGCAGATGAGTTCTGCCACCCTACATTGTGTTCTTACTTTCGGTTTTGAGGCAAATTAATTAACATGATACAGAAATGAGAGAATGCAAATGCTGAAGCCCTCACTTTAAGCCCTCATACTCTTTTGTTCTCTGTTATTGCACCAAATTATTTAATTGGTTCTCTCTGATTGTGTTCAGACACAGAAAAGAACACAGTCTATTGTGAGACTCCCTACAACCATAATGCAATATCAAATTCAATTCCCATCAAAAGTGCTCGCTGCTAAAAGCCTGTTCTATGGCTGCAGATTAATGAAGATCTGCACCGAGCAAAGTGGTGGTCGTAGAGACATTATTTTCCTCCAATAGAAGGCCTATTCTTGAAGAACAATGAGCGCATAGAGAAGCGTTAGTCTGCTTATGGATAGAAATAAATCAAAATGAATAAGAGAGTTGATGGAAACAGTCTGAAAGCAGTGGAGTGAACTCTGAAAATACTGTTTTTGTTTTGTAAGGACAATTTCTTTCCTTTTTTTCCCCCCAAACCCTCCTCCCCAGTCCCTCATAAAATGCTGCTAGGTACAGGATCAAAAGCTATGGAGTGAAGGACAAATCTAAAAACTCAAAACCCAGATATGGATAATCAACGTTTTGTCAATGCAACCCCACCTTGCCGTGGGGAGGGATGTGGGAGGATTCTGGATCACAGGACAGTACCTTTGGGCAAGAGGAAGCCACACGCAAAGAGGAAACAGCTGTAAAGACAGAGAACAGGAGCTGACGCTTTCAGTGAATTAAACTTTTAGGTGACTTGACTTTCTCCGCTACCTTTGTTCTTGGACTGCTGAGTTTTTTACTGTTTCATTCTCCACTCTGAGTGTCCCCAAAGCCTTTTGCCTTGGAACGGTCTGTTGCCATTTCCCTTCCACCCATCCTAATTTGAAATTCCATCTAAATTCCATGAAGGAATCCTCAACTTGACCATATCAGCTGTCCTTAACCTCTGCCCCTTCCTAATCTCCCCAGGCACATATTATCCGCACTGCACTGTTGATACAGGCGTATGTTAAACGGTATCTCTGAGCAATCCAATATAGCAGCCACCAGCCTCCATACTGCAGCTACTGAGCCATCTAAAATGTGGGTGGACCAAATTAAGATGCGCCGTAAGTGTAAGATACACACTGGATTTCAAAGACTCAGTAAAAAAAAAAAAAATAGGAAGAAGCATCTCAATAATTTTCAAAATATGATTAATGTTGAAATGATATCTTGGTTTTATTGGGTTAAAATTATATCATTAAAATTAATTTCCTGTATCTTATTTTTCTTTTTGAAATGTCTCTACTAGAAAATTTAACAGTGGCATCTGTGGCTCACATTTGTGTCTTGCAGCACTGCTAAATACAATAGAAGATGTAGATTTCCCATGGTCATCTAACGTGGCAGCATTCTAAGCTAGTATTATAAATACAAGAAGATGGACTGTAACATTTAAATACAAGATCAAGTTCTCCAAGTGAAAGTCAAATTCCAAGCATCCTTGCACTCACCTGTCTATGGGGCCTGCTATTTCTAAGCCTTGCAAAGACTGCTCTTTCAGGCCAGGCCGACAAGCTAGACTTAGCACCTTCAGCCTTCTCCTTCTATTCCTCTTTCTTCCTTGGGAGGCATTTCCACCCTCCATCCTTTGATGCTCAGTGTTTTCTTGCACTACCTCCATTGCATCCTACCAAAGCTCTATTCGTGTTTCAGGGTGAATGATTGATTATGCTCAATGTATGGCCTCCATCAAGGCATTGTCTTTTTAGAAAAGGTAAAAAGAAAACTCATGAATTAGCTTAAACCAAATGACACTACATGCATCAGGAAGCTACAAGAGAGAGGCCAGGTGCAGTGCATCATACCTGTAATCCCAGCACTCCAAGGTGAGAGGATCTCTTGAGGCCCAGAGTTCAGGATTGCAGTGAGCTATGATTGGGTCTTGGGTGACAGAGCAAGACTCTATCCCTAAAAAAAAAAAAACAACAACAATCTATAAGTTTGGGTCTGGCAAAAAAAAAGAGAAGAAGCTACATGAGGAAGCACCATTTTAAACATGCAGTCTTGGTGAAGCCACCGATGTCACAGCACCCTATGGAATGCCTGCTCTTCATTGTCTGAATTGCCTTGTGAACAGAACTAACTACTCACAAAGGATTCCCACGTGAGAGCCAGAGTGGGACTCTACCCATTGGCCTGAGGCCCTTAGACCATGGTTTTTCAGTCATCATTGCTCACCAGTGTCTTCTGTCTGGCTACTGGTCACCATTGGTCTTTCATTTGATTTCCCATCCTCCCTGAGGACTTCCATCTGCTCTGGCTCACCCTCATGCCTGTACTATGTGCTCCTCATGGTTGATACCACCCAGAACCCTTCTTTCTAATACACCAGCTCCATGGCTGTTTCATTCCCAAACCATAGTTGGCAATGAGTTAATTTCCAGTTCTCAGCACATCACCAGAGATCCTCAATTCACACGGTATTATTTGATTGCCAAGAATTTGAACTTTATCACCACAGCCTAGTTCCTCCATCTTATCTGTGGGCATTTCCTTACCCTTGAGTTCCTCTGTTCTAACACTTCTATCTCATAATTATTTACTGATTTAGAGACAACAAAGTACTAGCTCAATTTTATCCTCTCTTGGTAGCTGATAACCACTTTGAGATCTCTTACTGTGCTTTGAGTTGCATTCCTATCCAAGCCTTTTCCTCTTTGAAGTTACAATTTGATCCTTATCTCATGACTCTTTGCACGTGAATTTTCGGGTTTTTTTTTTTTTTGGAGACAGAGTCTCACTATGTTGCCCTTGATAAAGTGCTGTGGCATCACAGCTCACAACAACCTCAAACTCTCGGGCTTAAGCGATTCTCTTGCCTCAGCCTCCCAAGTAACTGAGACTACAGGCACTTGCCACAAAGCCCATCTGTTTTTGTTGCAGTTGTCATTGTTGTTTAGCTAGCCGAATTTTCCTCTTATAGAGGAAACCAAGACTACTCAATTACTATTTCCTTGATTTCTCCCATCTCTACCTCAGCTTTTCTGTGTATGTCATCACAGATGCTTCTTTCCCTGGGGAAGAAGCACCCTTGCTCCTTTAGAACCTGACACATCTCCTACTCCCTCCAGAAATTTGCTTTATCAATATTATATCCTCTTTTTCCACCATCTTCAATCTCCCCCTTTTCTCTCACTCTTTCCTTTCTGCTTGCTTAATTCTAAAAATCTTTCTCCTGACATTCCCATCCTATCTCAATTCTCCTTTCTCCACTAAATGTCTTTAAAAGGTATCCTATACTCATCCATTTCTTCCTTTTCTCTTTTTTTTGGCCAGGGTTGAGTTTGAACCCACCACCTCTGGCATATGGGGCCGGCACCGTACTCCTTTGAGCCACAGGTGCCACCCTCATCTGTTTATTTTTTCTTACTACTTTTCAAATGTCCAACTGGGCTCTGGAAACTTCTGGAAGATTGTTTCCTTTTCAAATCCAGTGACTTCTAAGACTTCACATTACTCTACTTCAGTGCAGCCTCTGTTGTAACTGATTTCTTACTCATTCCTAAAATTATAACAGTGTTAGGTTTTACCTATAGGATGATTTCCTGGGTCACCTCTTACATTCCCAGAGTTTCTTCCATATGTTTTATGACTCCACTTTCTTTCCCTACCCTCTAGATATAAGTCCTCAAGATTTTGTCTTCAACTTTCTATTTACATGACATTCACTTCTGTTTGTCCATTTAGCAAGGCTGACTCCTAAACACACACAAATGAGATCTCACTCCCAAGCTCTAGGTCTGGCAGCTCCGTGATCCACTTCATGTCTCCCAAACTTCTCATGTCCAAATGTATCTTTCTTCTTCTCCTCCTTCTGACTTCTCTTATCTCTCCTCTAGCCACTGGTACTTAAAATTTCAGACCCATCTTGACCTTCACTCTCACAGCTTGGCACATGCTGTTGACTCTGTTCCAGCACTGTGCTCTGTGCTGCTATCCCCTTCTATTTTTGCAAGGTCACCTCTACTAAGGCCCCAGTAATACCTTCCTTAGATTGTTGCTAAAGGCCTTTCATCAAATGGCTTGGGTCTGATTCTAGGGTTTATAATGAGTCCACAGGACACATAACTACAATACAACACAAAAGTCCTCAGCAGTCCAAGACAAGCCCCAACATAGATGGGGATGACTCAGTCTATAAACTTAGGAATGCAACACATTTTAATTTATTTTCTCTATAAAATTAATTTTTATCTCACACCCTTGGGAAACAAGAGATATTCCAATTGTAGTAGAATCAGGTTTCTACTCCCTGGGAATGGAGACATAAAATAGATAGCTCTGGGAGACATAACTGTCCCCTAACATTGGGTCTCCATGACATATACCTCAGTGTCCTCAGCAAAGTCACTGTTGAAACATTGCTTAGCGTCCTTTATAAATAACTAGCATTTATTTGTGCTTTCATGTCTATACATCATCTCATTCAATCTTCTTCATTTCCATGTATGAGGGAATATAGAAACTTTCCTGAAATGTTTTATCACACAATATGACAATAAGCTGTCCTAACTTATTTACCTTTGGCTTTGTAATTTGAAATCTCAGAACCAAATTTACTGTTCAATTAGAGAAAGAGTTTTATTCTGCTACTGTGTAATCTCCATGTGAGCAGGGACATGTCACCTTTCCATCCTTGACGCCAAGCACCTTGCCAGGCACATAGAATAAATGAATGCATTTCCTGGTTGTGGTTTGTGTGTCACTTCAAATCCGTTTTTTTGTTTGTTTGTTTGTTTGTTTTTTGGAATTAGGTGGGAAATAAAAAGAGAGGAGAAAATAATAGAGTGGAAAAAATATGGAATGGCAGGGCAGTGTGAAAATGCTCTCTGTGCAACTCTACTAGTTGACAATTTTGCATTTTTCTTCTCATTTTTAAAAAACTTATATCTTTTTTCTATGTCCTTTATGATGAATTCTTTTTTCCTAAATGAAATACATTTCCTAAAAGTAATACATGCACATGACTTAAGTCAATTCAATATCAATGCATTGAATATTTGATATATGCAAAAACAAATAAAAATCAGATCTGGGAAGGGCAGAGGGTTCATCTATCCATCCAAAAACCATTAACTGGGTTGCAACTGGGTGACAGGCCTTGTACTAGGTGGGAGAGGATTCAAAGCTGGATAGGAAATGCTCCCCTGTCTACTTAAGATGCAGATAAACATACAAACAACACAGGGACAGCCCTGGGTAGTGTGTACAGTGACAGCACAAGTTATAACACTGAGAGGATTATGTGAGTTGCATCCTGAAATTTGACAGGTGCTCTCCAGGTGATGAGATGGGATTGCTGCTAGGAAGAGAATTCCAGTCCGTCTTTTCCCACACTCTTTTAGAGCAAGAAACATGTGGAAGTTCTAACTTCACACATAAGGTTGGTTGCCTAAAAAGAATTATTTAAACCTAATTCAGTACTGTGTTACCTAAAGGTGTATTTAGATTTTTAAGAGACCAATTCTTTTGCCTCTGAAACATTGGGTACACAAACCCCAAATTTCCAGAGAAATGGTATCCTCTGGAAGGTTCTCCATATTGTACTCTGAGTGCTTTGAATTCAACTGGGCATGAAAAATCTTTTTAAAATAAAGCAATTAAAAGTTGGATATTGTTGCTATTGGAAAAATATTCTTTATGAAGAAGTTGATTTCTTTGATATACTATTCACTTCCCTTGGGGAAACACCCTCAGTAAAGGACAATATTTTTACAGCAAATAATCATTTGCTTTAAGTTCATTTAAATTGATTTGATAATCTGTTTCAACTACTGTGGCGAATTTCTATGTGGAAAGGATTTTAATTAAAATAAAAGTAATACATGCACATGACTTAAAAAGAAAAAAAAATGAATAGTACAAAGAGCTTATAATGGTAAGAACAGCTTCTTACCAGCCATCCCTGGAGATAGCCATTATAAACAATGTCCTCTATTGTGTGTATTTCCAGTGTTTACTCTAATATCTCTGAATGATATACCCACATCCATTTCTCTATTTCCCAAGGAGATTTGACTTCACTTATACACTCCATCTTCATACTTTAACAATCACTTGGTTTTACTTCTACTAATTTACTTCTGTAAGTTAATAATTATGCTTAAACTTCTATTTTTTTATTCTGTGAGCTAAAGAAAGTGCATCTTCACTCCCAAGTTTATAAGGTAAGGGCAGTGATGCCTCAAATCTTCTCTCCAGCAGTTTTCCCCAGCTCTTATCTGCCAATTTCTGTTGGATGTACTGTCTTTTGATTATAAAAAAAGTTACTATGTTAAGATAGTTCACTGCAGATTTAATGACCTGACAGAATTGTATTTCCATCACTATACAAGCAAAGTAGTATCTTCAATTCCATGTACCAAGTATTGTTACAAAGGAATTACCTTTATTATACACCGTCAGTTATTGAAGCATTCGCCCCTTTTTTATTTGCTTTGGAATCACATTGTGCTTTGCACAGCTTTTGGATTATCCATGAGATTCTGATTGGCTCTCTTATCTGGTTGAGAGAAGATGCATGTGCTTTTTTTTTTTTTTTTTGTTGGGGATTCATTGAGAACTGGGTTACACTGATTGCATTTGTTAGATAAAGAACCTCTTATAATTGTGTCCCACCCCCCCAAAGGTGTGCCACGCACGGTGACCCCTCACCCCCTCCCTCCTTTCCTCTTTCTCCTCTCCTTTTCCCCCACCTTCCACCATGTACTAGGTCATTATTTGCCCTCATATCAGGATTGAGTACATAGGATTCTGGCTTCTCCGTTCTTGTGATGCTTTACTAAGAATAATGTGTTCCACTTCCAGCCAGGTTAATACAAAGGATGCAAAGTCTTCATCTACTTTAGTGGCTGAATAGTAATACCTTTGGTATCAATCAGCTCTTTACTCATTTTGTCTAATACTTGGAATCAAATTTACTCTTTTTACACTAACTGGAACCAGTTGCTTCTTATTTAGACCATCACTTTTTTGGTATTGCTTTTTCTCTCCCAGGAATTTTTTGGTTCCCATTTCATCTCATGTACTCTGTATGTTTAGTAAATCATTGAGTTAGTCCAACATCTTCATTTTCTATCCCTTTCTGGAGGCCTCCTTCAGGGAGATTTCTATCTGCTTGCATTAGTCCATACTGATTATTTGCTAGGCCTCTTGCACACCTGTCTTCCTGGAACTACCCTTCTTGGCTCTCCTGGATTAGATCTATAATTTTTGGATTTACTCTCTCAGTTTACTGACGCATATCCTTAAATAATTTCCCAAAAATGGGTGTATGAAAAATAAACTTTATAAGCTTTCATGTATGTGAAAGTACATTTATTCTGTTATCATCACTGATGAACACCCTGGCTGGGTATAAAAATCCATTAAAATGCTGCCTTTCCCCCCTCCCCGAAGAACCAAAGCCATAGTATAAAATGCTTCTTTTCCAGAGCTTTAAAGGCACATGCATGGCCTCTTAGTGTACAAAATTGCTGATGAAAAGTCTTATGATAGGTTAATTCTTTTGTAAATGATCTCTTTTTTTCCTCACTAAATGTTTTAGATATATGTGATCCTTCTTTTCATTCTACAATTTTATAAGAACTGTCTAGGTGGGGAAATTTTTATGCAAATCGGCAGTCCCTTTCAACTTGAAGATTTAGCCTCTCTTTAGTGCCGCAAATTGTCCTTATGTTTTTGTTGTTATTGTTGTGTTTTGCTAATTCCAGTTTATCCACACTTTCCTTTCTGTAACTTTTCTTTTTCCTTTTTTCTGAGATAGAGTCTCACTATGCTGCCCTCAGTAGAGTGCTGTAATGTCACAGCTCACAGCAATCTCCATCTCTTGGTCTTAAGCAACTCCCTTGCCTCAGTCTCCCAAGGAGCTGGGACCACAGGCACCTGCCACAATGCCCGGCTATGTTTTTGACGCAGTTGATTAGCTGGCCCAGGCCGGGTTTGAATCGGCCACTCTCGCGTATGAGGCTGGTGCCATAACCACTGTGCTACGGGCACCGAGGTGGCACCGAGCCACCTTTCTTTCCTTTATTAACTCTCTATTGGCTCAATTGAACTGATTCTCTGTGCCCTTTTTCTCTCCTATTTCTTATCTCAGAATTGGTTTCAATTTTTTATTTTTGAATATCCTATTAATATTTTTATTTCAACAATCAAGTGTTTCATTTTCAAGAGTTTCCAAATCATTCCTTTCCATGATATATTATTGTTACTTTCCAGATGTACTGTCTTCTTCAATCTTGGTAAGAATTTCCACTAAAGAATTTATCTTTAAGGAGATTATTTTTCCCGTTCTTTGAATTATCTCTGCTTTTCCTTAATCATTTTTTCTGTTAGGCTTTCTTCAAATATCTAATAATTCTTGACTAACTATTCATATTCAAGAATGAGGCCACAGGAAGGCAGATGAGGAGCTCAGTGTATACCAAGATGTCAGTTGGATATAAATGTGTGTGCCTTGCTTTTTCTTCTCTAGTAATTTTCCATCCACTCTCTTTCCTTCAGAAAACACTGTTAATCCCCTCATCTACTTACGAACCTCTTCATTTTTCTTCTTTGAGTAGGATTATACTTTTCAATATTTCTTGACTGTGACTTCATGGATCCTGGGAGTGGCAGTAGAAACACATGTGCCAAGTCTAAAATATAAAATAGTCCACAGAAATCGTTACAATTTTTCATCTATGCACATGTTAGATGTGGAGTAATTAAAAAAGGAATTTGGGTTCCTTTTATATCTTTATTTACTTGAGAGTTTATCAGTGAGGAATGGCTTTGACTGCAAGTAAATTCCCCAACTGACACTGGCTTAAACAAGTCAAGGGCTACTTTTCTCCTAAGGAAGTTTGCAGTTAGGTAATGAAGAGAGTTAGTATTTATTTATTTATTTTTGAGACAGAGTCTTACTCTCTTACCCTAGGCTAGATTGCTGTGGCATCAGCCTTGCTCACAGCAACATCAAACTCCTGGGTGCAAGCGATCCTCCTGTATCAGCCTCTCATTACCACGATGCCTGGCTAGTTTTTCTGCTTTTAGTAAAGATAGGATCTCACTGTTGCTCAGGCTGGTCTTGAGCTCCTGAGCTCAATAGATCCTACCACCTCAGCCTCCCAGAGTTCTAGGATTACAGGAGTGAGCCACCATGCCCAGCCAGTCTCAATTTTTCTTGAAGGCTGCTAGCCCTTCTCGCACTCACTGTTCCCAGGTTAGGACCACTCCCAGGAGACGGTCAGGCCTATGGCCATCAACATTTCTTTTTAAAAAGGAAGGAAGGTTAAGATGAAACCCAGGACTTTTTCTTGACTTACAAATGCTTGGCATATTAAATATTTATTATATATTTTACATATTAATAGCTGTGCCAGTCACAACCTCATGTTCTTGAGAAATCTGCCATAGCAAGTGTACCTGGGATGCCAATGCCCTCCCTCTCTAGCAAGCTTTTACTCCTCTTTTAAAAGTTTAGAAGGTACATGTGCATTTAATTTCCAAAGGTATGGATATTTTCCCCACACCCCTGCGCCTACTTTACCGTAGGACTGGGAGGACAAAAAGAGATAATACTATTTAGGACTAAATTTTGCGGCAAGTGATGAAAATCAGAAATAACATTGTTTTAAACAAAATAGAAATGTATTTATTCAACATGAAAGAGCATCAGAGATAGAAAATCTAGGGCTTGTAAGCAACTTTATGAAATGTCATGGTCCCAGGCTCCTTTGACGCTCTGCTTCACTCAGCATGCAGCTTCCCCCAGTGGTCCAAAACGGCTGCTGCAGCTCCAGCTATTACAGCCACATTCTATACAGCAGAAAGGACTAAGGGGCACAAGTAAGGGACACTTTAAGAACACTCCCTGGAAGTTGCACATGACACTTCCTACAAAACATTGTTCCCAAATGCGGCCACACCTAGCTACAAAGGAACCTGGGAAAAATAGTCCAGATTCCATGTGGCCAACTAAAAATCAGATATTCTGTTAGTAAGAAAGAACAGATTTTGAGGTCTGATACTGTTTCGATGTTTGTACCCTGCAAATCACACGTTGAAATTTGATCTCCAGGGTTGCTGGTGGGGCCCAAAGAGAGATATCTGGATCCTGAGGGCAGATCCCTCAGGAATGGCTTGGGGTCCTCCCTGTGGTAATGAGGGAGTTCTCATTTGATTTTAGTCCACAGGTTATTTACAGGAACCTGGGACCTCCTCTTCCTCTCTCTCTCCCCTCTTCTCTTACCACATAACACACCTATTCCCTTTTCCTTCCACTGTGACTGGAAGCTCCCTGAAGCAGATGTTGGCAGCATGCTTATATAGTCTGCAGAACAGTGTGCCAAATAAACCTCTTTCCCAGTCTCAGGTTTTCCTTTATAGCATTGCAAAGTGGACTAACACAGAGTCAAAGGGCATCTTGGTCACCATAGAAAAGTGATGACAACACTTAACAAGGCTTTCTACTCTATCGCACCCAGTATGCCAGGCCCTGTCCTGAGTGTGCAGTGTAATATTAACTTATTGAATTCTCTTAACAACCCTGTGAACTAAGTGCTGTTATCTCCATTTTTCAGCTGAGAAAACGAGGTATACGGAGATTATTCTATTTGTCTAAGACCCAGTACACAGCCGAACATAGCACTTCTTGCCCTAAAGTATTTAATCAGTACTTTCTGATGACCTTGACAGACAATGAAAATGCTGTTGAAGGTCTCTTCAAGGCTGATTTAAGCCTATTACTTTGGGTAATTATGTTTGCAAAGGGTTTTTAAATTATTGATGTTTATTTTCTAAGACCTGTGCTAGGAAGCATGTATTTCTAAGCTGTGTGCTTGAGATCAGGAGTCCTCATGATTAGACTGTTTGTCTAAATATCCCTAGGAGCACCGGTACCCCCAGAGGGTAATTTTAAACTGCTGGACCTTGGGGTGTGGCCAGTCCTGACTTTGTGTGGTACGGACCTGTGCCTTGGTCTCAAAGATCTTAGGAAGTGGCTCTAAAATGGGGAAAGGTCAGAATTTGGGGGGGGGAGGTTAGAAAGGACCCACGAAGGACTAGACATAGCCCAGGACGGCAGGGAGAAGGGATGTACCATCTTTCTGAGGTTAGTGTTTTCCTGGGCATCCTTTTAAAGTCCTGAAAATGGCCCCGGCACCTGTGGCCGTAGCTCAAGCGGCTAAGGCACCAGCCACATACCCCTAAGGTGGCAGATTTGAATCCAGCCTGGGCCCGCCAAACAACAACAATGGCTGCAACCAAAAAATAGCCATGCGTTGTGGCGGGCGCCTGTGGTCCCAGCTACTTGGGAGGCTAAGGCAGGAGACTCGCTTCAGCCCAGGAGTTGGAGGTTGCTGTGAGCAGTGAAGCCATGGCACTCTACCCAGGGGCTCAGCTTGAGGCTCTGTCTCAAAAAAAAAAAAAAAAAAAGTCCTGAAATATGACAGTGGACTTCTATCACCAAGACAAATAAACCAAGAAATATATAAGCAAAAATCTACGTTTCCAGAAAGTACTGTCACGTGTGTTTACTCATTTTCTCCCCATTCCAGCTGCCACCTTAGCGTCGGCGTGCTCCAGAGCAGTGACAGGTCATGAGACGTTTTAGATTATTTTGCTGAGAATTTTTAAATATTTCACATAAACCATAGACTGTACTGTTTATTACAGTTTCCTCATCCTGTAGGTCATCTGCCAAATAAAATAGCAGGAAGGAAAGTCTGAGAGATTTTTATGTGTAGACCTCTCTCTCTCTCTCTCACTTTTTTTTTTTTATCATTCCTTAAAATATATTTCCTCTCTTAGCAACAAAGAAACTTTTGCTCCAGAAAGCTTTGTGCCGTGTTCTAACGTTCATATTACCCTTCCCACAGCCATTTTCTTTGGCTGCTGCGTGTATATCATTCATTGCAAGTTTACTTCATTCCCCTGGATTCATAGCTGATGCTCTCTGGACCATAAAATTTCAGCTGCAAAACCAGAACATCTCATTATTTCTGAAATATCAAGCTTGTATCTTCTTGATAAATAATTCCTACTAGTATAATGTATCAGACTAAAACATATTTTCTGAGGCCAGTGAGGTTAAAGCGGCAATCTCACCTTTTTTAATTTTTTTGCCCTGAAGACAGTGATTTCCATATATAGAGTGACCCCGGTTTGTGTTGAACATGGGGAATGAGGATGAAGCATGAAACGACACATATTGCTGTCAGAGATTTGAAATGAGGCCTGCTAACCTGTAGGCAGCCTTCAAGACTAATCAGTCCCTCGCATTACCAATACATTCAGATGGCTGCATAGCTTAGCGGGCAACAGGCTGGGAAGTTGTCCCTTTCTTCTTTCCTCTTCTTCTCTTTTCATTTTTTTAATCACAATCATTGACAAACATTACATTCTAATGCAATTCTTCTTTCCCTCTACTACGACATTGCAAAAAAAAAAAAAAAGCAAGTCTCCAAGACACCCTATCTCCGAGACACTGGTCTCATCTGGCTTCCCTCATGCTTGAAAAGTGGGTGCGACTCTTTGGGTTTGCTTTTGAATATACATCAGTCAGCGGTGCTTAAACAGGTGATAACATTTTTACTCTTTCAGTTGACAAGAGTCAATGCTCTGGAATCCGGCCACTTGCTAAAGTTGGCTGCCCATTCTAGCACAAGAAGTTTTTGTTAAGGAAATCGTGTCATCACTCTGGGTTTTGTTTGTTGTGCATTGCCAGGTAGCAACACTGGGAAAGGAAAGGGGTTTTTTAAAAAATGAGCAATTTGTTTTCTGCTTCCTGAAGTCCTCTCTTTTAATGTCTGTTTCATGAATAAGGAAATCATCCAAAATCTTGCCAAAAAGTCTCTGCCCCAAGTTAAAATATATATGTGTGATACACATATGTGTTTACATATATACATATGTTAGTTTAGTTTATATATTTACATCTGTTTGTGTATATATGAGATATACATGATGCATATCTGACATATGTGTGCATCTAGTCCATCAGTGTATAGTATATATATGTGTATACCCGAGGTATATCACACACACACATGAGCACAACTCTGGTGACTTAAATCAAGTTCTGTCAAACATTCCACTATCGTTGGTGCTTCCCCTCTGGTAGCTTTCAACAATGTCAAGAAACACCACGGTGCTGGTGCACCTTAGACAGAATTCATTTTCTGCTCTGAAATTGTAAATAGTGACCACTGCAACACTGGTTCCAACTTGTGGACCTTGGCCCTTTGGTAAGCCATGAATTCTTTCAAGCAGTCTTTGTATCAATAAGTCTATGAAGGCTCCTCAGGAGGCTGAATCAGCAATATTCCTGTCTATACAACAGTTTTTAAAAATATATATGTGCTATTATGGTGTCTAAAATTCTAAAATTTGTTTACTAGGATTGTTGGATTGATGCTGCCATTATATATTTTCTTCATTAAAAACACATGTCCTTATAGATCTATGTCATTATATACAGAGGGTGCCAAAAAGAGGTATACACATTTTAAGAAAGGAAAAAACTACATTAAACTTATAATCCTCAATATATACTGACAACAAAGGATGAATACCAGTCAGACTGAACACCTCTTACAATTGCAAAAGTCAAACCTGACTTGACTATGACAAATTTAATGCAGTTTTTTTCTTTTTTGAGACAGTCTCACTCAGTCACCCTACGTAGAGTGCCATGACATCATAGCTCACAGCAACTTCAAACTCCTGGGTTCAAGTGGTCCTTTTGCCTCAGCCTCTTGAGTAGCTAGGACTACAGGCATCTATCACAATGCCCAGCTAGTTTTTCTGCTTGTAGTAGAGACCAGGTCTCTCTCTTGCTCAGACTGCTCTGGAACGTCTGAGTTCAAACAAGTTGCCTACCTCGCCCCCCTCAGAGTGCCAGGATTGCAGATGTGAAGCCGCTGTGCCTAGCCACAATTTTTTCCTTCTTAAATTATGTATACATTTTTTGCCACCTTTATATTTTCTCCATTAAAAATACAATTGTATTTGAGTAGGGGGTGTGATATTTTTACCTTGAAGAAAGGATCTCATACAGAAAATAAAATTCAAATCCACTGAGCTGGGAAAGACAGTGAGTTAGTGTAGATCAAGAAGGAGTGATGGCCAGATACAGGGGTTAGAGGCTAGGACCCCTGTAACCACTGGCGAAGTGTTACTTTCACTTTTATTCAGTGGCCTCCAAGGAGGGATGGCCCCATCACATGTATCTCTCACATGAGCCAAAGCATGAGGGGACCAAATCATCCACTAGGTAGCCTCTTCTTAGAATCTGGGTAGTCATGTTTTTTTTCTTTTTTTAAATCACTTTGTTGAGGTAGGATTGTCATACAAAAAACTGCACATATTCAGTATATACAAATTGAGTTCGGAGATGAGTACACACCTGCGAAACCATCACCCCAGTCTATGCCATAAATTTATCCAATACCTCCAAAAATTTCCTCCTTCCTTCTATTATTCCTATTACAAAATAGTAATAATATTTTGTGCGTGTGTGATAAGAACAGTTAACATGAGGTTTGCCCTCCTGGCAAATCTTTAAGTACATAAGACAGTGTTGTTTGCTGCAGCCACTGTGCTGTACAGTACATTTCTAGGACTTACTCATCTTATGTACCTGAGACTTTGTGCCTTTGACTGGTACCCCCTGTCTCCCCTTCCCCTCAGCCCCTGGTAATCACCATTCTGTTCCCTGCTACTGGGAATTCAGATGGCCTAGATTCTTCAAAGAAGTACTGTTAATATCAGGCAGTATTTGTCTTTCCGTTTCTAGTTTATTCCATTTAATGTAATAATGTCCTCTAGATTCATCCTTCTTATCACAGAAGGCAGAATTTGCTTCTTTTAAAAGGCTGAAAACGACTCCACTATATGTACATGCCACATTTTCTTTATCCATTCATCCAACAATGAACATTTGTTTTCAGGTCTTGGTTATCATGAATAATGCTGAAATAAACATGGAAATGCAGGTTTTTCTTCAAGGTCCTAATTCCAATTCTTTGGGATATGTTCCCATACATGGGTTTACTGGATAATATGGTAGCTCTATTTTTAATTTTTTTGAGAAGCTTTTATACTGGCCATGTTTTTTGGACTTTGTCACTGTACACTTCAGCAGATATTACATCGACTTGTTGAAAAGGAATTTAGATCAGTACTTTTCAAACTTAAACATGTAGAAACCTCTTATAAGGGGAAAACTATTATCATGGAGGCTTTATATATGATTTTGATTATTAATGCTGCTTCAAAGAGGCAAGCAAAACTCAGTATAACTTCTTAATGCTTATGACCTTATTATAAATCAAGTATAATAAAAACAAAATTTCAGCTAGCAACATGATGTTACTTTGCTGAAACACCATTGCAAATTTGTGATATGAAAATATGTTGACTGCCACACACAGTTTTTTTTTTTTTTCGCTTGGCCTATAATGTTTACCATGTGGTAATTGAATTCATTCACCATTTTTCTTGTTATAAACTATTTTAATTTTATAGTATATTTGATTATCTTCAAAGTGACAACACAAAACTATACTGTTGTTATATAGTATACCCAGACTTTTAAAGAATGTATCTTCAAGCATCTGAGGACCCCAGGTGGGGAAACAGTGCCTTAGATACATAATGTCCAATAGCAAAAGAAATATTGAGAGCAGCTCTCTGAGCACGCAAAGTGTAGTCCAAGATTGTGACATCTTTGTTGTGTTGTTGCTTTTTACTTCACTGTTAGAAATGCAATGTCAGTGTTCAGCAAACACCTACACCACATAAAAGTAAATCAGACTTTAAAAATACGATAAATAGACATTATTTTCTGAATATGAGGTAGGAAATTGTGACAATTTGGTGAAACACGTTTTTCTAAATAATAACTTTTCCTATTTAATGGAAAACTTGTTCCATCAGACATTGTGCATTTTTTTTTAATTTAAAACTTAGAAACAGGCTCTGTGCCTATAGCTCAGCAGCTAGGGCGCCAGCCACATACACCAGAGCTGGCAGGTTCGAACCCAGCCTGGGCCTGCCAAACAACAATGACAACTACAACCAGACAATAGCCAAGCAGGTGCCTGTAGTCCCCGCAACTTGAGAGGCTGAGGCAAGAGAATCGCTTACCCAAGAATTTGAGGTTGCTATGAGCTGTGATGCCACAGCACTCTACCAATGGCGATATAATGAGAGTCTGTCTCAAAAAAAATAAAATAAAAATAAAAATTAGAAACAAAACTTCTGTAGGAATCTTATACTTACTTGCTGTTACACTTAAATGCCTTTCTAAATTGTGAAAAGCCTATTGTAAAGCATCTGTCCTCCGTTCGAATCACCTGACACCGTGTTCTGTGACACGTATGATTCCTTGCCAGTGTATTACGCGCTCATCAGCTCGCCAACTGGCAGCTGCACCAGTTTACTTACAAAATTCAGGATGATTAGGCTTGAATGAGATCTACACATTGCCAAGGACTTATATGTTCACTGTTTTACATTCCCAGGGAATAGGTAGCCAAATTCTGTATTGCTGCCCAGTATTAATGTAAATGGATTTTGACTTTTTGACAGCCTTTTATTTTATTTGCTTTTCACTTGGAAAATTTTTATTGGATGGTTTTCAGCAACAAGCTCTAATTCAAGGGCACAAGTACTCAAAGAATGTACACCATTTTGCTTTTGAGGTTTTTATTTGCTTTTTCTCCCTTGATGTTTTAATGTGGTATTTTAAAAAAAGTAATTCCACAAAGCAGAAGTGTTTCTCAGGGATCCACAATTATAGCCATAAAATATGTATTTTTTTTCCTCATTTAGTTACCATTTAAGAACATGCTCAGATGGGTAGTTTATTCTAACAGGTTTACTCCTTGTATTAATGACCTAGAAGGCATTATGAACATGTGAATAAATACCAATTTATTTATTATTTAAGATACCTCAGGTGAACTTTGTGAATTTGTGTTCCTACAATTGTCCCT
>CAUYQV010027956.1:0-21457 GCA_963574575.1 Galagoides demidoff | reverse complement strand
TCCGCCTCCCAAGTGGCTGGGACCACAGGCGCCTGCCACAACGCCCGGCCATTTTTTGGTTGCAACCATCATTGTTGTTTGGCGGGCCCGGGCTGGGGATTCGAACCCGCCACCTTAGGTGTACGTGGCTGGCGCCTTAGCCGATTGAGCCATAGGCACCGAGCCGCAACAGGTCATTCTTAAATGACGTGGCTCAGAAGCGACTGTCTGACTATCATATACATTTAATTGGCTAAATAAACTAAGGCACATGGCCCTGCCTGATAGAAATGTCTGGGACATTGCTTTGGAAAACAAATTGTTTTTCCTCTGCTCTCATACTATAGCAATCCACACAGAACACTTCTGTGACCAAATGTGTGGGGATTTCTCCCCACCAACCAGCAGCAGTCAGTTGTGCAGCAGACACCACCTGGGTGTCCTCCAATTCAATTCCAGCACTATCCATCTAGAGATAAGTGTCAGACTCCACAAGTTGAGGGCCTAGTCCCATAAGATTGAGTCCCACTTCCCATGCTAATTGGAAGCCAGAGGTTATTTTACAAGTGCTTCTGACCTACTGGCTACAAATTGAGGTTCCCTTGATACCCACTTTGGGTTTGATTAATTTGCTAGAGCAGCTCACAGAACTCAAGCAAGGAAATACTTATGTTTACTACTTTGTTATAAAGGATATTACAGAGGCTACAAATGAAGAGATGCCTAAGGCAAGGTGTGCAATAAGGGATGTGGAGCTTCTATCTCCTTTTCAGGTACATCTCCTTCTAGGAACCTCCATGTGTTCAGCTGTGTGAAAGCTCTTTGTAACTGTCCTCTTCAGCCTTCTGTGGCGACTTGGTTGGATAGCCACAACTGAAGCATGGACAACCATGTTGAAATGTCATTGGACAAAAGGGGCATGATCTGATACCAGTAGGCTGAGTGGGAAATCTCAACTCTGTTGAGATTCTGCTTAGCTTTTCTCTGTAGCATTCATTCCTCCCAAGCATGGGGCAGGACCTCTTCTGAAGTGGGGAGTCTTGTAACCTGTAATCGGGTCAGAGAATTTCTTCATGGCTAGCTCTGAGACAGAAAGGTGGGGGAAGATGAGAGTGTATTTTTAGTTCTTTGACCTGCCTTGGGGGAGAAAAAGGAGCTGGTTAAAGGAGGGCAGGAGAAGGTCAGAGAGAGCTGAGGCCTGCTCCTGAGGCTTAAAGTACCCCGATAATAATAAAAACTATTTTTTACCTTCACCACTTGGAAGCTGATCTGAAGCTGCTTTGGGAACCAAGGACAGAATGGCCAAATACTTCAACAAAAGAAATGCTTATTATTTTAGTCACTTAGGGCATAATAATGGGTATGGGATTTAGGGTCCAGAAACCATGGCTGAAAACATATATATATCATAATATCACAGACATGTAATCCATATTTTCCATACTTTCTCCTTTCCTTCTTTGTTACACCCAGGAAGGAAAGGAGAACCAGTGAAGGTGGGCACTAGTAGCCTCACCATACTTAAACATAGAGACACCTTATTTAAATTTTTAGGTATTTTTTCCTTTGGTCATCTTAATTTGTTGGAATTACATTCTTAATTTGTTAAGGAAAGATGTAAAACAGGGACCTAAACTTGAAATACAGAAGAAATCATTCACATATTGTCAACAATATCTTAAGTTTGAATGTTTCAGTGATAACCCTAAAGGCCAACACTTCAGTGTCTGTTTAATGTATAGTAGAATCTCTGTAAGTTGACTACCCAAGGGACTGTAATAAACTGGTCAACATATGGAGGTGGTCAGCATAAGGAATTTTCATTGAGTACATGTGTTACATGTCTGGCTTATGAAAATTAGGTCAGTTTAAGGAGGTGTTCGGTATAGGGAGGTGGTCAGCTATGGAGGTTTTACTGTACTTTGCAGAGAATTGGAATATGTTTTCAGGTGCTTCTGCAGCACTGCATTGTGAACGTACCCTGAGAGAGTGTTACAGTTGCATGAGCCATAGGCATACAAGGCAGGACCTGCAGGAATCTGCACACATTTTTCAATAGACTAGAAAGCAATTAAATAGGATTCCTAGTTGGAGAGTAGCTTCAGTGTACTATAGATCTAGAGCCTACAAGGTGTGATATTTAGTATGATTTACTTGTTTAGGATTATTTTTCTAGAGATTATTAGCCTGTAGTTACTGTATAAAAGATGAGCTTGCTGGGTTTAAATTCTGTTACTGATAAAAGATGAGCTTGCTGGGTTTAAATTCTAATAACATGAGATACCCATAATGGCATTAATTTTTTGAAGTAAAAATAAGAATAAATAGTAATGATAATGAACAGCAAGTACTAATAACAATTATTGAATGTCTGTTATGTGCCAGGCTATTGTCCTTTATATGCGTCATCTCTTCAAATCCTCACCATGGCTCTATGAAGTATGTGTTATGTTGTCCTCCTTTGTAAATGAGGAAACCAGGTCACAGAGAGTTTAGGTAACTTATCTCAGGTTACATATCTAACTAGTTATAGAGTCAAGACTCAAACTCAGGTAATTTGATTTTAGAGCATAATAGGGTGTTATTTATACTTTGCTATTTAGATGTATTTTGTGGAACGAAAGTATGATATTAAAGGAATGTAAGCCATTCAAAAAAGTATATTATTTAAAGGAATGACAATCAAATAATTGGTTTCTTAAACAAGCATACCAAAACTTAGTCTCAGAGTATTTCCCTATTTTAACATTGTCACCATGGGAAAGATCAGTTGTTTTTATTTATTTATTTATTTATTTATTATTTTATTTATTTCCATTCCTTAAACTATTTTAGAATTGCCTTAGGAGCTAATTTACATGTATAAACCATTCAAGAAAATGAGACTTATGGTTTTATGGGCCACCACATATTTTTAATTTTTAAAAAAAGTATTAGTTTGATGTGTACTCTTAATTCTTTAGAGTTGGCACCAGAGCTTTCTGGCTATCTGTCCTTACAATACAAAGATTATACAGCATGCTGTTGCTGCTGTTATTTACTTGATCTTCTAAAGCGGTGGTTCTCAACCTTCCTCTGTATTTACCTTAGTATATTTTCATTGTTACAAAGGGGTCGCGACCCACAGGTTGCTGCTCTAAAGTATTCAGCATTTGTGTTGGAATTTTTGTGTCATGTGGTAATCTTTATTGGAAAGAATTATTCATAATCATCATTACAAATAAAAGTTGGAATGCATGGGCTCAATCAAAAGTGTTTTTTATCATTTTCAATTAAAATCCATTTTTTTTTCTCTTTGGGAAAAACTATGTGTTTCTTTTAGCCACAAAAGTGATCTTCTAGGACTTTCTTAGAGTTTATTGCCATCTTGTGGCTTAAAAAAAAATAGCTAGGTGCATTTTTTCTCTGTCATCTTGGCATTTTTGGCTTTTAGGCTATACAGTTTTATGTGTCTCTGACACAGTCATCTCACATTTTGCCATCCTAGTCCCACCCACTAAATATCTGTAGTGTCCTGTTCATTTTGAACACTGAAAGCCCTGTCACATTCCTAAACTTCCTGGCTGGAAGTTGGGGGGAGTGGATATTAACCTCTAGTTAAAGAGTCATTGAGCTAGAGAGCACCTTAACATTTACAGGACAAGAAAGAATCATGACCACCTCCTGATTTTATGGTCAAATACAAGACCATTATGTGTCCACACAAAACCAAAAAAGGAAGTGGGAGGAGTAAACCATGATATTCAGGTTTCTGTTTTTATAATTTAACAGATGGTAACATAATTTTTCCAGATGGGAGCTACTAGAGGAAGAATACATTTGTTTGTTTGTTTTATTTCATTTTTTGAGTTAGGAGAGGAAAAAGGAGAGCCTGTGAGTTAAGATTTAGATGTGCTGAATGTATAATTTCATTTCAGGTCATCTGGAGATATGTATGATAGAAGTCTGGAGCACAGGAACAAGACCCAGGATAGAAATGTGGACCTGGGAGTTATTCACTGTCCATGTTTCTAGTGAGCTTTTACTATAGATCTGACGCTGTTGTAGGTACTGGAGACAATGGTGATTAAAAGCATGTGATATGTTATTAGCATATAAGTGGTAAATTCACAGAGAAGGTTAGAGTGTGAACACAGTGAAGGGTGAATTGCTGGGCAATAACAGTTTTTTAAGGAAAGAACAGAGGAAGAGGAGCCTGTGGAAGAAACCAGAGGAGAATAAGAGACATAGCAAGAAAACTAGGAAAGTGACATCACAAAAGCCCATGGGAAGAAAAAAATTTATAGGAGAGATTTTTGCATAACATTCAAAATAAACTGACAACAGAGACAAAAGTAGATCAAGAGTAAACATCACAAGACAAATCTCAGAGAAAAATCCAGGAAAGCTTGAAACATAGTCTATCAAGGAAATTAAAGATAATGTAATCTCTCTTAGATGGAGAAAGAGATTGGGAGAAAGTGCGTAAAGAAGGAAAACAGTAAAAGGAGAAGAAAAATGGGTGAATTTTTGAAAGGTGAACTCAGAAAAATAAAAGAGAAGAACAAAAAAAATTGTTTCCTGTCAGACTTAGGTTATTTTTATTCCTAAAACCCTTTAAAATTTTTTTACTTATTTGTTTTTGTTATATATATAATTCATCTTTCTAATCATTTTTAAGTGTACATTTCAGGGGCAGTGAATACATTCACAGTGACATCTTTGCTATCTATGGCTAGAACTTTTTATCTGTGACATAAACTCTGTACCCATTTAACAGTAACTCTTCCTTCTCTCTTCCCTAAGTCCCTGGTGAGGTCTTTTTTTTTTTTTTTTTCCTGTTTCTAAACTTCAGAAGATTGAACTTTTGTCTCTTTAGTTTGCTTGAGAGTTGTGCCTAACACTCATTCTAACAAGTATTCATTAAATTGACTGACTGCATGGTGGTTAAATTGGAGGAAATCACACAAAGTAAAATAGAAAAAGAACAATAAAAATTGTCATAGAGAAGTGCCTCTAATAAGATCAAATATTCTTACAAACTTACAGCAACCATGTGTTCATGTGCTGCCATAGGACTTAGAGCAGGAGGACAGTGCTCGTGGTGACCGGGCAGTGTAGCAGATGCTTCACGGTCATCTTTGCATGTAGTTCTCACAACCAAGGCAGATTCTGTTCACCCACTTTACAGATAAGGAAGTGGGTCAAGTGGTAACCAGCTGAACCAGAACCCTCACATGTGTAACTTTTTGGCAGTGTGACTTCTGGAAAGTTACCTGTCTCTTCAGATTTGGAGTGTTGGTGTAACGGTAAAGAATATTTAAACATGTAAGGCCAGTTTGGGGCAACAGTAGAGCTGTTACAAATTTAAGTTCTTGGCTTGGTGCCCGTAGTTCAGTGGTTAGGGTGCCGGCCACATGCACTGGGGCTGGTGGGTTTGAACCCAGCCTGGGCCTGCTAAACATAAAAAAAAAAGGGAAAAAAATAGGTGGGTGTTGTGGCGGGGACCTGTAGTCCCAGCTACTAGGAAGGCTAAAACAAGAGAATAACTTGAGCCCAAGAGTTTCAGGTTGTTGTGAGCTGTGACACCAGGGCACTCTACCAAGGGTGACATAGTGAGGCTCTGTCTCAAAAAAAAAAAAAAAAAATTTAAGTTCTTCATAGTATTTAATTGCATTGTCCCTAGAGAAAGTTCCCAAAATTTGGCACTAAGGGAACATCTCAGGGCATTAGGTGTTATTGGTATATGTAGCATAATGAACTATAGAAAAGAAAAGGACTTCATGTGAAAGTATTGGAGATGATAAATTATTTTACAGAATCTTTAAATAAAGGTATTTAATATTAAAAAATTGTTATAAAGATGATATATATGGAAAAGAAACAAAAGATACAAAATTGCTGAAAAAGAGAACAACAAATGGATTCAAGACTATATTAAAAAATACAAAATAAAGATAAATTTTTCTAAGGTAAAGATCTATGTCAGCAGATGAATGGGACTCATGCAAGATCCCAGAAAAACTTTGTAAAATGATCCACACCAAGACATAATGCTGGTAAAAAGGTATATGTTAAAGATAATATAATCTTTCTTACATCTGAAGTATAAGGAAAAAAAAAAGTTTTGGAGCCATTCAAAAGAAATAGAAAATCATGTATAAAGAGAAAAATAGTAGGCTGGCCTCATCCTTTCCACAGTAATTGAAATTGCCAGAGGATCATAGAATATAATTTACAAAGTTCTAAGGGAAAGAAAGTATGCCCCAAGAATCTCTAATGTGGTCCAGCTGTCTTTTAGCATAAGGGCAGCAATCATATTGTCAAATGTGCATGAATTTAGGAAATACCGCACTCTTGGACTCCTGTAAAAACAAAACAAAAAACTCTTGAATGGCAAAGTCCAATCAACCAAAAGATGAATTCAAAGGAAGGAATAGATTAGAGTGTTGAATCTATACATAGAACTAAGACAATTGAGGATATTATGGTTAAAGAATAGAGTGTATTAGTACTCTTAATAATATGAATGTAAATTCTACATTTTTATAGTTCATTAATTTTAGGTTATTTAGGAATAATATTTCTTTTTTTTTTTTTTTGAGACGGAGCCTCAAGCTATCCCCCTGGGTAGAGTGCCATGGCATCACAGCTCATAGCAACCTCCAACTCCTGGGCTCAAGAGAGTCTCCTGCCTCCGCCTCCCAAGGAGCTGGGACCACAGGCGCCCGCCACAACACCCGGCCATTTTTTGGTTGCAGCCATCATTGTTGTTTGGCAGGCCCGGGCTGGGGATTCGAACCCGCCACCTTAGGTGTACGTGGCTGGCTTTGAGCCACAGGTGCCGAGCCCATTCCCTCTTGAGGATATTAATTAATCTCAACTCTATCTGGCTCCAGGGAAAGGGGTGTTCCCAGATAAGGCCACAAGGTGGCGTAGTGAACCAATGAGCAAAGTCTCCCTATTTTACAGGGAAGAATTGTCAGAATTCAGGAGCCTCCTAGACACTATGCACGAGTTCAGGGAGAGGATGATTCAAAAGAAGCAATCTATTTTATATTTTTTTGGTAGAAACATTGTCTCACTTTATCACCCTCAATAGAGTGCCATGGTGTCACACAGTTCACAGCAACCTCCAACTCCTGGCCTTAGGTGATTCTCTTGCCTCGGAGTCCGGAATAGCTGGGACCATAGGTCCTTGCCACAACGCCGGGCTACTTTTTGTTGCAGTTTGGCCGGGGCCGGGTTTGAACCCTCCACCCTTGCTATATGATGCTAGCACCCTACTCACTGAGCCGCAGGCGCCACTCGGAAGCAATCTATTTTTTTAAGAGTTTAGGGAGAGGAAATCTGGTCTTCAACTTACCAGGAGTCTGCCCCCAGGTCCTGGGTTGGGGGTGGCTCACCTGGGAAAAGAATGGGGTAAATTTATGGGAACAGGACAACAGTAAGGGACTGACTGGACTGACTTATCGAACTCCCCCTTTCACTTGGCAGTATGAGGAGCGAATGCTGAAAAAAATTCGTCGGAAAATCCGAAATAAACAGTCAGCTCAAGAAAGCAGGAAAAAGAAGAAAGAATATATTGATGGTCTGGAAACTAGGTAATGCTCAGGCCTGGACTTTACACTCAGAGGATAAACTGAGGTCCAGAGAGAGAGCGATGTGGCCAAAGAGTCACACTTTTTAGGGTTGGAAAGATTAGAGTTGATTTCTCTTTCGGGGAGAAACTATTTTTCATACTAAATGCAGGGATGGAAATATGACTAGAGATGACACAAGACAAGAGGTTGGCAGTTCCTTTTACAGCCTGGACGAAGTGGTACCAAGAAAGGACAAAGTGTGACCCATCCTATTCTGGCTCTTTGCCTGAAGATAAACACGTCCCTGTCTGAGAAATACTGGTTCTCAGACCTGCTGTCTTCCTTGGCTGCATTTTTTTTTTTTTGAGACCCAGTCTCACTTTGTCACCCTCAGTAGAGTGCCATAGCATCACAGCTCACAGCAACCTCAAACTCTTGGGCTCAAGTGATTCTCTTGCCTTAGGCTCCTAAATAACTGGGACTACAGACACCTGCCAAAATCCTATACTATTTTTAGAGATGAGGTCTAGCTCTTGCTCAGGTTGGTCTTGAACCTGTGAGCTCAGGCAATCTACCCACCTTGACCTCCCAGAGTGCTAGGATTACAGGTGTAAGCCACCTCTCCTGGCAGGATCTCATTTATTTTATTTTATTTTTATTTATTTATTTATTTATTTATTTTGAGACAGCCTCAAGCTATCCCCCTGAGTGGAGTGCTGTGGTATCATAGCTCACAGCAACCTCCAACTTCTGGGCTCAAGCAAGTCTCTTGCCTCAGCCTCCCAAGTAGCTGGAACCACAGGCACCCACCACAACGACCAGCTATTTTTTGGTTGCAGCTGTCATTGTTGTTTTGGCAGCCCCAGGCTGGATTCGAACTGGCCACCTTAGGTGTTTGTGGCTGGCGCCTTAGCCACTTGAGCCACAGGCGCCAAACCATTTTTTTTTTTTTGAGACGGAGCCTAAAGCTTTCCCCCTGGGTAGAGTGCCATGGCATCACAGCTCATAGCAACCCCCAACTCCTGGGCTCAAGCGAGTCTCCTGCCTCTGCCTCCCAAGTAGCTGGGACCACAGGCACCCGCCACAACGCCCGGCCATTTTTTGGTTGCAGCCATCATTGTTGTTTGGTGGGCCCGGGCTGGGGATTTGCACCCCCCACCTTAGGTGTATGTGGCTGGTGCCTTAGCCGATTGAGCCACAGGCGCTGAACCCGCCAAGCCATTTTTGTCAGAAGTTTTTTAATTTAAACCCAAATCTCACCAAATTACCTCTCTCTTAACTTTTAATATTTAAGATACTGAGAAGACATAGGCTGTTTATTCTTTAATAGAAACATAAAAAGCAAACCAACACTTTGAAACCTGGAATAATTGTATAGAATGTTACAGGTCTACTTGGGTTTTCTATGTCTTCTTAAGTCAGTTTGGGGTGTCATATTTCTTCTGGGAAGTTGTCCATTTCAAATTTATTGACACAGCTTGGCACCTGTGGCTCAAGTGGCTAAGGCACCAGCCACATACACCTAAGGTGGCTGGTTTGAATCCAGCCCGGGCCCACCAAACAACAATGACGACTGCAACCAAAAAATAGCTGGGCATTGTGGCAGGTGCCTGTGGTCCCAGCTACTTGGGAGGCTGAGGCAGGAGACTCGCTTGAGCCCAGGAGTTGGAGGTTGCTATGAGCTGTGATGCCACAGCACTCTACCCAGGGCAACAGCTTGAGGCTCTGTCTCCAAAAAAAAAAAATTATTGACATAAAATTGTTCATAACGCTGTCCTATTACCTTTATCTCTGCAATATCTGCAGTTACGCTCTTCTTACGCTTTTTTTTTTTTGCAGTTATTTTTTTGGCTGGGACTGACTTTGAACCCACCACCTCCAGCGTATGGGGCCTGAGCCCTACTCCTTTGAGCCACAGGCACTGCCCATTCTTATGCTCTTATGTTGTTTCTTTTAAACATGGGTTAAATAAATCCATGTTGTTTATTTTCTGTTTCTCTTTTCTTTCTTAATCAGTTTTACCAGAGACTTGCCTATTATTCTCTGAGTTTCTCTCTTTCCCCCACTGTTTGTTTTGTTTTCTAGTTCATTACGTTTCTACTGATTTTATTTTTTATATTTTATTTATCTATTCTATTCTTTTAAAAAAAAATTTTTTTTTATTTTTGCTTTCAGTTTCTTTTGGCTTTCACTTTATCTTAGTTTGAGGTATTTTGTTTTTGTTTTTGTTTTTGTTTTACTTTTTCCTCCTGTAGTGTTCTCTTGCCCCCCATGTAGCTGGGATCACAAGGTCCGGTTGTTTTTTTTTTTTTGTTGTTTGTTTGTTTTTTGTTGTTGTTGTTGTTGAGATGGGGTCTCACTCTGGCTCACTCTGCCTCATGCTGGTCTTCTGCTGGTCTCGAACTTGGCTGAGCTCAGGCGATCCACCTGCCTTGGCCTCCCACAGCACTGGGACAACAGGCGTGAGCCACCACGCCCGGCCTTTTTTTTTTTTTTTTTTTTTTGAGACAGAGTGTCAAAGTGTCTCCCTGGGTAGAGTGCTATGGCATCACAGCTCACAGCAACCTCCAACTCCTGGGCTCAAGTGATTCTCCTGCCTCCGCCTCCCAAGTAGCTGGGACTACAGGTACCTGCCACAGTGCCTGGCTATTTTTTGGTTGCAGCCATCAGTGTTGTTTGGTGAGCCCAGGCTGGATTCCAACCCACCAGCTCAGGTGTATGTGGCTGGCACCTTAGCCGTTTGAGCCACAGGTACTGAGCCCTATTCTATTTTTAAGACAGAGTTCAAGTCAGTGGACTGGACTCTGCTGTCCAGGTCAGTGTTTCAGGGCCTCAGCCTAGCTCATAGCAACCTCAAACTCCTGGGCTTAAGCAATTCTCCTGCCTCGGGCTTGTACCACCATGCCCACCTAATTTTTTTCTATTTTTAGTAGAGATGGGGGTCTCATTACTTGTTCAGGCTGGCCTTAAACTCCTGACCTTAAGGGATCCTCCTGTGCTGGCTTCCCAGAGTGCTAGGATTACAGGTATGAATGAACCACCATACCTGACCTCTACTATTATCTTTATTATATCCTTCCTTTTTTTTTTTTGGAGAGGGGATTTATTCTGTTGTTATTTTGCTAATTTTTACTTTTTTTTTTTTTTTTTGCAGTCTTTAGCTGAGGCTGAGTTTGAACCTGCCACCTCTGGCATATGGGGCCAGGGCCCTACTCCTTTGAGTCACAGGCGCCACCCTATTTTGCAAATTTTTAAATGTGCATACTCAGTTCATAGAGCTGCATTAAGGCTATGCATTTTCCTCTTAGCGCTACTTTAGCTGCATCCCTTACATTTTGATGTGTACTATCATCATTATCATTTGGTCCTTAGGGCTTACCTAATTTTATTTAAAATATTATGAATTATTCATTATCCCATAAATTATTGAGAAGAGGGCTTTCAGTGAGGGGAATTTATTCTTTCTCCTGGTTGCTACATGTCTGGTCTATCTTCTAGAAAAGGACCCTAGATTCTTATGGAGATCAAAGCACATAATCCTATGTGCTTCCTAAGAGAAAAAAAAAATCTATAGTAAATCCAAGAGATCAGGCCTCAAGATGAGGACTGGTCCAAAGGTTTCCCATAAAATCCTCTGGTCTCCCATCCACACTCCCTGTGTTCCATGTACCTCAGCCTTAGGAATGGAAACAAGGCCTAATACCCACCTCATGTTTATCCTCATTCCCTGATTTGAGTATTTCAACTTTACATCTCAGTGGCCTAAATCAAAGTCTCATTTATAGATGGATGCAGATGGAAAAGGTATCCAGAACCCTAAATGGAATGATCACTATTGTCCTGTTTCCTTTTCTTTTTTTGAGACAGAGTCTCACTTTATTGCCCTCTGTAGAGTGCTGTGGTGTCACACAGCTCACAACAACCTCCAACTCCTGGGCTTAGGTGATTCTCTTGCCTCAGCCTCCCAAGTGGCTGAAATTACAGGTGCCCGCCACAACACCCAGCTATTTTTTTTTTTGTTGTTGCAGTTTGACCGGGGCTGGGTTCAAACCCACCACCCTCGCTATATGGGGCCAATGCCCTACCAGCTGAGCCACAGGTGCTGCCCCTATTGTTCTGTTTCTTAAGTGCAAGCTGCTAAACTGCTAATCATCTGTATCTCATGTTATTCTCCAACCATCCTCTAACCTGGGTAACTGTGCCCATTTCACAGATGAGGGGTTTGAGATCAGGGAGTAAAGTGGCTCAAGGTTGCAGGGAGGGTGACTGCTATGACTCAGGCCTCCTTAGATTCCTAATTGCCCTCATCTTTTGTCCTCTGGAAACATCATTGCCTGGATTTGGCATTCCACTCCCAATCCTGGGGACTCTACCTTGAATGAAGCCCCCTACGCTAACACAAAGATGGGACAAAGGAGCCAGACTGACGTGGCTTCAAATCCCAGTCCTGCTATAGACTTGCCAAGTGACCTTGGATGAATGACTTCCTTTCTCTGGCCCTGGGATCCCCACCTATAAAGTGGGGCCTCCCAGGGAGATATCAGTTGGGCTAGATGGTGACAGGAATATTCTGAATATCACTGTATTGTCATCCCCACAGGATGTCAGCCTGCACTGCCCAGAATCAAGAGTTGCAGAGGAAAGTCTTGCACCTTGAGAAGCAAAATCTGTGAGTGTGGGTCTAGCCAGGACAAAGGATGGGGGAAACAGGCCCAGAGTATCTTGTAGGAGAGTGGGGATAAAGGGCAGAGAGCCCATGTGGTGCAGGAAGGAGCAGGGAATAAGGGCTCTGTCTTCAAAGGAGGCAGGGTGCACCTATAGGAGGGGATTTAGACTTGGGGCCTTGAGGATGTGTAAAGAGTTAAGTAGGAAAAAGTGGTTCTGGTAGAGGAAATGGCTCAAGCAAAGCCCAGAGGCTAGAAGCTTGGTGGCTGGAGAATTGCACTGATCCTAAGGGGCACATCTATTCAGTAAATGTTTATTTTGCATTTACTGTGCACCAGGACAGAGAGGGGATGGAGCAGGTTATGCAGGGTCTTGTGGGCCCTGGAGAGGACTTGGGCTTTTACCTTAATTACTAGGGGAATCCTGAGTGGGTTGGGAGAAGCCGATTCACATTTGAAAAATACCCTCTAGCTGCTGTGTGGAGTTTGAACCCATTGGAGGGAGGGAGCAGAAGAGGCTTTGTGGGGACCAGACAGGGGTCTGGGGCTGACATCCAAGAGAACAAAGATGAAGGCAGGTATGGGAGAGGGTGGTGGAAAAGTGGGTAAAATGTCTAACAGGGATTTGTAGAGGTGAAGAGGTAAGATCCAGGACTTCCAAGAGCAGCAGGGAGCCAGGCAGTGGGTCATGCCTGTAATCCCAGCGTTAAGGGAGGCCAAGGTGGGAGGGTTGCTTGAGCTCAGGAATTCAAGAGCAGCCTGGGCAACATAGTGAGACCCTGTCTCTACAAAAAAATTAAAAATTACCTGGGCATGTTAGCTCATGCCTGCAGTCCCAGCTACTTGGGAGGATGAGGCAGGAGGATCCCTGAGCCTAGAAGTGAGGTTACAGTGAGCTACGATGATGCCACTGTACTCCAGCCTGGGTGACAGAGCAAGACCCTGTCTTGAAAAATAAATAAAAATCAGCAAGGTCTAGTTAGTAGGATGGATGGAATTTAGACTTCAGTGGAGCTGGGAGACCACAGAAGTGGGCAGGCAGCAGGACCAGGGCTATACATGTAGGGCTCACTCAAGGGCTGCTTGTCCCTTTAAGGTCCCTCTTGGAGCAGCTGAAGAAACTCCAGGCCATTGTGGTCCAGTCCACTAGCAAGTCTGCCCAGACAGGCACCTGCATAGCGGTGAGTCCTGGCCCTAAGGGTGGATGGGAGCCCTGGGCCTTGGCAGAGGAGCCCATGGGGAGATGGGTAAGCATGGCCTTATGCTTCATGCATGCGCAATTGGCCATTACGGCTCCAGTTTCTCTGCCTGTGAGATGGAGGTGCTCAGAAGGAGTGGGGAGGGATGGGGTGACCCCACCCCCATCTCTGCCAGGTCCTGCTGCTCTCTTTCGTCCTCATCATCCTCCCCTCCATCAGCCCTTTCACCTCCAACAAAGCCGAGAGCCCCGGGGACTTCGCACCCGTCCGAGGTAGGAGCCCTGCCTTCAAACTCCCTACTGTGGCTGCACCATGGGCACAAATCCCTTTGGCTCCCCAAGTTCCCCATGAGCTGGGGGGAGCCCTGTTCCCCTGTTTCCCAAGGCTGGGGGCTAGAGAAAGAAAGGCAGGACTCCACCCTTACCCCCTCCCTCATGGTTCCCCTTATCCCCATCAGTCTTCTCCAGAACTTTGCACAACGACGCTGCCTCCCGCGTGGCCCCCGATGTCGTGCCAGGCTCCGAGGCCTCAGGACCCCAACCCGAGTCTGGCCTGCTTCACAAAGGGTCTCCAGACAGCCCCAGGGTGGATTGGGGCTTCCGGGACACTCTGGTGCTAGGCAATTCCACAGAAGAGTTGGACAATTCAACCTTGGTCTTGGGCAACTCCACGGAGCAGCTAGGCCGGCCCACCCTGCTGGACTGGGTGGCACCCGAGTCAGTGCTGAGCCCGGGACTCGCGGGGCTTGAGGTAGTGGGGGATGAGCTTTGAGTCCTGCTGGAACCTTACTCCCTGGCCCCCTGCCAAGGGCAGCTTTGGGGGTGCTGCAGTGGACAGCGACAGGCCCAAAGATAAGGAAGTGAGGCAGAGACCCTGGCGCAGATGCCAGGATGGGGAGGCACAAACTCACAGCCACACACCCAGGTACTGATTGAAGCCACTGCAGACACAAGGCAAAGGTCAAGCTTCTCACAGAGCAAGTGCACAAGGAAACAGGCATTGTAAACAGCCTGAAACAGACCCAGACAGATACAGAGATAGATATGCACAGACAAAACAGGTGCCTCAGTGATCCCTTCCCCAGATCTCCTCTCTGCCTCTCTCGCACGTGGGGAAGAAGAAGCTGTGAAGACTTCAGAGACCCTGGCCCCAGGGTCATGTTGAGGGCCATGGCCAACAACTTTCCCCCTTTTCTAAGACTGCTTGATCCTTAATAAAGTATTTTGACAGAACATTGTTCTGGTGCAGAGGCGGAGTCGGGTGGGGGTTAGAGTGGAGTCTGCTTTCCCCACCCCCACCCCCGCCCTGCCATACTCCAGAAGTCTGGGAGAGTAAGGTGCAGGGCAAGATTCTCCGGCTGAACAGGGACCCGCGAGGCTCCAGGTGCTGCTTCAGCACCTTGGAGAGCGGCGGAGCTCGTGGAGAGGCACGGAGCCCAGGATGAACCGAGGAAGGCTTTTCTAGCGCCTCCGCAGCGGCTCCCTGGGGCTGGTTTAAAGCGTAAGAAAACGAGGCTTTGGAAGTGCAGCGACCGCCCAAGGACACAGGCTAGGGAGAGATGAAACCTGGGTTATACCCAGGTGACAGGGCTGCAATTGAACCCCAAACATATGGCCTCTCATTAAGGGGCTCACAGCCTAGGGGCAAATGTTAACAACAATAACAAAAAAACACATGCAAATAAGTATATCACTATTAATTGAGTGCTCAAGAAATGCCAGCTTCTAGGCAGCGCCTGTGGCTTAAAGGAGTAGGGCGCTGGTCCCGTATGCTGGAGGTGGTGGGTTCAAACCTAGCCCCAGCCAAAAAATGAAAAAAAAGAAATGCCAGCTTCTCATGATGGAATAAGGATTGCTAAAAAAATAATAATAATAATTCTGTAGCTCAGTGGCTAGGGTGCCGGCCACATACACCCGGGCTGGCAGGTTCAAACCCGGCCCTGGCCTGCCAAACAATGACAATTATGACAAAAAAATAGCCGGGCATTGTGCCTGGCTCTTATAGTCCCAGCTACTTGGGAGGCTGAGGCAAGAGAATTGCTTAAGCCCAAGAGTTTGAGGTTGCTAAGAGCTGTGATGCCATAGCACTCTACCGAGGGCGACATAATGAGACTCTGTCCCAAAAAAAAAGAAAAATTCAGCTGCTAGTATAGTCATTAATATCAGAAAACTGGCCTCCCTGGCCTGACCCCTCTGGACCTCCCTAGGGGGTGAGCACTCCTTCCTTGACCCCCAGCTCCCCAAGCTATTGGGTGAGAATTTCAATAGACACACAGGCAGATGTCTCCAGGGGTGAAAAGACCATTCAGTCCTGTCTCCAGGCATAAGGACTTGGCACAAGTCAGGAGTTAAACATACTCAGATGTATAGAAGTTGTTTTTATTGCATTGAAGATTTTTCTGGAAGCCTGGAGGAAGCTGGGTGGACCCACCTCTCCCTTCCTCCATACTGCAAGGCAGTGCAAACTCTATTGTGCGTCCCACTTGGAGGTGTGGTTCCCCTCCCAGAGGGCTCACAATGTCAACTCTGGGGAGGCAGCCCAAGAGCCAGGACAGGGTGGGCGGGGTAAGGGGTCCAGACAGAAAGCCCAGGGGACAGAGAGAGCTCCTTCTTGTTTAGGCCAGAAACCAGGGAGGGTGCAGCCATGCCTCCCAGAACACCCTGAGTCAGGCTGGGTGCTGGGGCAGACAGCATGTGCCTGGGTGATAGCTCCAGAGTGTGACTTTCCCAGGCCCCTACCAGAGGCCCAGTCTGACATCGGCTGTCAGTGCCCTGAGGTCCCCAGAGGACAGATATGAGTAACAAAGTGAGACCATAAGGAAAAAAGAACCCATGGTTTCTACAAAAAGCCCCTCCCTCCCCAAGCACCCTAGTCAGCTGGGAACTGCCTCAGCCTTCAGCCTTTTGGGGGGCCTACAGGGGGTAGGGCTGTTTGGCTGCTCGTGTTTGGGGGTGGCAGGCTCAGGGCCATTGTGCTGGGTGTAGGGCTCAGTTGTGGGCTCCTGCTTGTAGTCATCAAGGACTGTGCCATTGAGCTGGGCAGGGTGGTCCTCCTTGGGCTCAAGTTTGGGGTAGGGTGGGCGGGGTAGGGGTGGCAGGGCCCTCTCTAGCACATGGGGGCCGTCCCAGTTGGGAATCTCCAGCCCCAGGTGCTTCATGAGCTGGGTCATGACCTCGTCAACATAGCCGTGGATGCGCAGGTCAGCCTGGCGGTCCTGTGGGGAAGGGGATGGGTCAGGCAGGGGCAGAGGGTGCATAGAGGGGAAAGCTGGGCAGGGGTGGGTTGGGCACGCACGTGTTTGGTGGGCTGGAGGTTAACGATGACCAGTCGGCCTCCCCGGCGCTTGGTTGCTAGTGGCAGATTCCCGCTGGGCCGGATCTGCAGCGAGGTGCCCAGGGTGATGGACAGGTCAGCATTCCTGGGGCCGGGATTGTGGGCTTAGTCCAATCACTCCCCAGCCTTGGCCCTGCCAACACTGGAAGCCAGCCATAGGGCCCAGCTCACATCACCTCTGCTCACCTAGGCACTCAAGCCTGGCCCGCTCCTCACTCAGAGCCCCACTTCTGTTGGCAAAGTCATTGACCTGGGGCCTCATGGCTTGGTAGAGAGCTTAGACCCATGGGTTGGAATCCCAGCTCAGTCACCTCCTGGCTGGGTAGCACAGGACAGAGGAGGCACTTAGATAAAGCCTCAGCTTCCTAACCTATAAAATCAACTTCATGGAGCACCCACCTAGAGCCATGAGGTGAGGATGGTGCATGTGTGCGACACCTGGCTCCACCACCTCCTCCAGGACCCCCTCCTTGAACATGTCTGCACCCTACCCTGTGCCAGAGCTGCCTATGTTTTGCCCATCTCCCCCGCAGAGGGTCACACCTGCTGGCCTCATCTGCGAGAGCCAGGTCCCGGTCAGGCAGAGCATCTTCCCAGTCCAGGATTGTGTCTCTCAGCTCCCCCCTGTGAGGAGGAAGGCAAGGGGTGGTATAGCAGCCCTGCTGCTGCCCCCAGGGTCCAGGGCTTGGAGAGGGGTTGCTCACCTGCAGGCCCGCAGCCCTCTTGCCTTGGCCACTGTGCAGAGCCGACCTGTGGCCTTGAGGCCCATGCTGCCTACGACTGTGTCCCGGACATACTGCCTGTATCAGGGTAGAAAATGGGGGACAGGACTGAGTCAGCCTGCCTGGTTGAATCTTACATTTTTTCTGGAAAGCATTCTCCCAGGGAGGTAGGGGGTGAGGGGACACAACCAGATCTAAGAACAACAAACCCGAAACAAGGAGCCCTTGGTGAAACCAGTGGCCTGCATGCTGCAAAGGATCAACAGCACAGAAGAGGCAGGAAACTGTCCCCTACAAAGGTGCTCAAGAGATTGGACCCCACAGGTGTGGTGGCTTATGCCTGTAATCTCAGCACTTTGGGAGGCTGAGGAAGGAGGATCTCTTGAGCCCAGGAGTTGAAGACCAGCCTGAACAAGAAAGAGACCCTGTCTCTACAAAAAATAGAAAAATAAGGCAGGGTGGTGGCAGCAGTAGTTCCAGTTACTTGGGAGGATGAGGCAGGAGGATTACCTGAACTCTGGGGTTGGAAGCTACAATGAGCTATGATCATCCCACTGCACTTGACCCTGGGTAACACAGTGACACCCTGTCCCTATTAAAAATAATAATAATTCTGACATAATTCAACCCACAACAGGGTGTGATCTCCCCCTTGAGAATAATAAACCCTCCTCAGAGCAGGTAGGTTCTGGGTGTGTCTCCCTGTTTCTGTTAGAGCCTGCAGGTGTGAGCATCTGTTTCTCCTCTGTAGGAGATGTCTCTGAGGCCAGACTATAGGTGGGATCCTCTCTTTAAAAAATTTTTCTCTAAATTTATTTTGAAAAATTTCAAACCCATAGAAAACTTACAAGAACAGTATTGGCCTCAAAAAGATCTTTTTGTTTTTGAGACAGAGCCTCAAGCTGTCACCCTGGGTACAGTGCTGTGGCATCACAGCTCACAGCAACCTCCAACTCCTGGGCTCAAGCAAGTCTCCTGCCTCTGCCGGGCTGGATTCGAACCCACCACCTTAGGTGTATGTGGCTGGTGCCTTAGCCGCTTGAGCCACAGGCGCGGAGCCTTTTTTTTTTTTTTTGGTCAGGATTGGGTTTGAACCCACCACCTCTGGCGTATGGGGCCGGCGCCCTACTCCTTGAGCCACAGGCACCACCCTAAAAAGATCTTAATGGTAGGAAAGGGTTGAAGTTGTAACCTCAGGGATTCAGAATGTGAATGTGTTGTTGCAGATGTGGTTAGCTCAGGTAAGGTTCAGTGGAGCCAGCAGACCCTCATCCAGTGCTTGATGTTTTTATGAGAAGAGGAGATACAGAGGCACACAGAGAAGTTGTCTCCATATGAGGATGGAGACAAAGCTGAAGCCAACACCAGAAACTAGAAAGAGGCAGGAAAAATCTTCCCCTATGGCCCTGTAGACACCTGGATTTTGGACTTTTGGCCTCCAGAACTGTGAGATAATTTCTATTGTTTTAAGTTAGTCATTTGTAGTATTTATTATGGCACTCCTAAAAACATCTCCCTGGGAGGCCACACTCATCCTTCCTCATATGCTCTGGGTCTTTGCGTCATCAGATTTGAGTCCCAAGGCCCTTTTGCAGAGCCCACCCTGGTCATACAGTGCACCAGCCTGGGGGTAGTGTGGCCAAGCCCTCACCCCATCCAGGTGATACTCACGTCTTACACTTGATACATTCTTCTACAAACATGTTCCCATGGAGCTCGGCCAGCTTATCCCTGTGGGAGGACAAGGAAGAGGGTTAGTAATGGGGAGGGCTCCCCAAATCCCCAGGCATGAGGCCTCAGTAAGCTGCCTCTTCCTCCAAGAAGCCTTCCCTGATCTCTTATCCACAAGACCCACCAAATTCCTCTTTCTGGCTCTTCCAGCTCCTATGCACATGCTGTACACTTCTGGGCAGGTGGCCCAACCTTGCTGAGACTGAGGAATCATGAACCCTTGAGGCCAACCCCACCTTCGCAAATGGGCAGCCCAATTCTCTCACAAAATGCTTGCCCTACTCCTCCATAGTTGTAGAATTCTAATCCCCAGTTTGCAATGGAAGAAATTGAGGTCCCAAGTGGCCCCAGAGCATGGGCTTTGGAGGCAGAGGAACATGATATCATGTTCCAGCTTTGTTGCCTACCAGCTGTGTGGCCTCAGGAAGGTTACCTAACCTCTCTATACCTCAGTCCTCATCTGTGAAATGGGAAAACAATGTCCCCACCTCTTGGGATGTTTTGAGGAATCAAATATCAGGTCTGGTAGGCTCTTCCCCAAGACTGCCTGGTCATCTTCCCTGCACTTGAAATGTCACCTCCATAGACAAGCCTTCTCTGATTTCCCTGTCAAAAACTGCAACTCCCTTCCCACCCCCACCTCCTGCTCCTCTGCTGCATTTTTTTTTAATACAGAATTGAATTTGCTTATTAATTTTGTTTTCTGCCTGTTTCCCCTCAACTAAAGTGTAAACTCCAGAAGGGCAGGGATTCTTACCTCTCTGCTTCACTCTGTAACCTTCGTCCAGAACAGTCTGAGGCATACAGTAGGTGCTCAATATATAAAGAAATAAATGTGGCCCATTTTGCTCTTGTCTGCACACAGATGGGGCTAAGAGTGTGGAACCCCTTCTCTCTCTCACACCCCAAGACACAACCCTATGGGCAAACAAAACCACCCTTGGGTGTCTCCAAGTTCCTGACAAAAGCCCTAATCTCATATGCCAAGGAAATGTATTTGCTGCAAGGTAGAATGTTTGCTTTCACTTCTAGAAATGTCCATTCAGGTCATAAGAATTAGTTAGATCTGTAACCATTGGTCTAGTTAATTACTCTGATCTTTCTAAGATCTCAGAGACAGAGAAAGGTATTAACATGTTGAAATGGAAGACATCCCAGAACTTTGCTAAAGCAGCAGATAGCAGGAACTACCTGGCTCCTGGAGAAATGTATTTCTTTTTTTTTGAGATGGAGCCTCAAGCTATCCCCCTGGGTAGAGTGCCATGGCATCACAGCTCATAGCAACCTCCAACTCCTGGACTCAAGCGAGTCTCCCGCCTCCGCCTCCCAAGTAGCTGGGACCACAGGTGCCCGCCACAACGCCCGGCCATTTTTTGGTTGCAGCCATCATTGTTGTTTGGTGGGCCCGGGCCGGGGATTCGAACCCACCACCTTAGGTGTATGTGGCTGGCGCCTTAGCCGATTGAGCCACAGGCGCCGAGCTTGCACTTTCTTTTTGACTACAGTTCTCATGGTTGGCAGCATTTGCATCTATGCTCCCTGAGACAAATCATTCTTCCCAGGCAAGACCATTTACAGTTGGTCTCCTGCTTTTAGTCTTCAAATATTTATCACTTTTAAATAACAGTAAATCAAAGTGGCATTAGCATTTTCTTCTGAAAAAGTTTTAATGTTCTTTAATAACTTCCACAGAAAGAACGAGACATAGCCTATTCTTTTTTTTTCAATTATATATCTCATTCAATAAGATACCATACAATAAGATAAAACAATACTAAGATAAACACAATTTTTGAAAAAGTTTTATTAAAACAAAACTGTACCAAAAAAGCAGTATACTACTTTTTTTTTTTTAATTGTTGGGGATTCATTGAGGGTACAAGAAAGGAGGTTACACTGATTGCATTTGTTAGGTATAGTCCCTCTTACAATTGGGCCTTGTCCCCAAAGGTGTATCACACACCAAGACCCCATCCCCATCCCCTCCTTCCTTCCCTCTCTCCGCTTTTCCTTTCCACCACCCCTCTCCTCCTTCTCTCTCTCTCTGCTTTCTCCTTCCCCCACCCCCTCATGTCATTAATTGTCATTAATTACAGAACAGTCTACTATCCAAGAGGCACTAATCCTGAGTAAGAGATACAATAATACAGGACTCATTTGAACTATTTTAATCAATACAATAAAGCATTTGTTTCTTGGACCATTTACATCTAGAAACAAGTGCTTTTTTCTACAGTCGTTATACCTTGTTATAAATATGAGTCCTA
>CAUYQV010027954.1:0-18114 GCA_963574575.1 Galagoides demidoff | reverse complement strand
AAATCAGCCATAGTCCACCTACACTTGTGAGCCTAAAGAAAATTTCAAGTTATTGTTTAGAAACCAACAAGGAAAGTGTTAATATAATTTTCTCTTAAAATCACTGACTTCTGTGGCACCTGTGGCTCAAGCAGCTAAGGCACCAGCCACATACACCTAAGGTGGCGGGTTCGAATCCCCAGCCTGGGCCCACCAAACAACAATGATGACTGCAACCAAAAAATGGCCAGGCGTTGTAGTGGGTGCCTGTAGTCCCAGCTACTTGGGAGGCGGAGGCAGGAGACTCGCTTGAGCCCAAGAGTTGGAGGTTGCTATGAGCTATGATGCCATGGCACTCTACCCAGGGGGATAGCTTGAGGCTCTGTCTCCAAAAAAAAAAAAAAAATCACTGACTTCATTATTTCCAACCTGACACCAATAACTCTGTAATTAACCCACTCCCCTCACTGTTCTACCCTTACTTTTCATATGCTAACCAGATTTGTGTCTTGCGAAGATCTTGTCATCAGTCCAAGACCTGATTCTTGTTACAGTTGTCATTGTTGTTTAGCTGGCCTAGGCTGGGCTCGAACCTACCATGTTCAGTCCATGTGGGTGGCGCCATAACCACTGTGCTGTGGGCGCTGAGCCATGAAAAGGATCATGTTTAAAACCCTTCTAAATAATTCATGGATCAAAGAAGAACGCATAAGGGAAATTAGATGATTAGACTTGAAGAATAACAAAACTATACTCAAACATGTAGCTAACACAGAAATTTAGGAAAAACTAAGAGCTAAAAATTGCTTATATTAGAAGAAAAGGTCGAAAATCAGAGAGTATTTAATATAGTAAGTTCATTATTACTCAAAAAGACTATAAGATAGGCAAATAAAGTAAAAACAAACACATACATTAGGAATACACACAGAGACAACATTTTAGTGTTTTTAATAAGTGGGGATTATCACAACCAACTTTATTCAAATAAATCAGAAACATACAAAACGTGAATGGTGTGTCAGGATCACTTGGGGCTCTACTGGGGAAACAGAAACCACATTGGATGTTTTCACAGAGAGAAATTCCTACAAACATACCATAGAGATATTGGGAGTTTGGGTCCATACCACTGCCATAAAGCAAATATCACAATAAAACGAGTCATACGAATTTTTTGGTTCCTCAGTGCATATAAAAAAGTTATGTTTATGAGCTGGGTGTGGTGGCTCATGCTTGTAATCCCAGCACTGTGGGAGGCCAAGACAGGAAGATTGCTTCAGGCTGGCAACAAAGCCAGACCCCTGCCTCTACAAAGAAAATAAAGGAAACAGCTGAGTGAGGTGGTGGTTTGCTTGTGCTTCCAGCTGCCTGGGAGGCTGAGGTAAGAGGATTGCTTGAGCCCAGGAGTTCAAAGCTGCAGTGAGCTAGGACTCTATCACTACGTACCAACCTGAGCAACAGAGACCCTGTCCCAAAAAAAGAAAAAGAAAGTTATGCTCACGCCATACTGTAGTCAATAAAGTGTATTATGTGTCTAAAAAATGCACATACTTAATTTAAAAATCCTTTATTGCTAATAATCATCAGAGCCTTCAGTGAGTCATAATCTTTTCTCTGGTGAAAGATTTTGCCTCAGTGTTGACAGCTGCTGACTGCTTAGGGTAGTGGTTGTTAAAAATGATGGTGGCTGTGGCATTTTCTAAAATTAAGACAACGGTGAAGTTTGCCACGTTGATTAACTCTTCCTCTCATGAAAGATTTCTGTGTCAAACCCAATGCTGTTTGATGGTATTTTACCCAGAGTAGAACTTTCAAAATTGGAACTAATCCTCTCAAGCCCCACTGCTGCTTTATCAGCCATGTTTATGGAATTTTCTGTATCTTTTTTTTTTTTGTCATTTCAACAATGATCCCAGCATCTTGACCAGGGGTAGATTCTGTCCCAGGAAACCTCTTTCTTTGCTCATTTATAAGAGGCAACTCTTCATTCAAGTTTTTGTTTTTGTTTTTTAGAGACAGAGTCTCATTTTGTTGCCCTCAGTAGAGTGCTATGATGTCACAGCTCACAGCAACCTCCAGCTCTTGGGCTTAGGCAATTCTCTTGGGGACTACAGGTGCCCACCACAATACCTGGCTATTTTTTTGTTGTTGCAGTTTGGCCAGGGCCAGGTTTGAACCCACCACCCGTGGTATATGGGGCCGGCACCCTACTCATGGTTTTTGACATGCCTTCCACGTGAGCCACAGGCACCGCCCCGGTTTAGCATAATTCTTAAGACACCTAGGTTTGGGGAATAGTATATGTACATTGACTTTAACAGAAAATCACAAGCACCTAACAGGAGAGTCAGCTTATCTTTTGAGACTTTGAAATCAGGTATTGGCTTCTCCTTTCTGGCTGTTAATGTCCTCAGTAGCGCCTTCTTCTGATAGAAGGCAATTTTGTCTACACCGAAAATCTGTTGTTTAGTATAGCCACCCTTATCAGTGAACCTAGCTAGAACTCCTGGACCACTTGCTACAGCTTCTCTGTCAGCACTTGCTTCTTCTCCTTGGATTTTTTTTTTTTTTTAAGTGATAACGTCTCACTCCATCACCCAGGCTGGAGTACAGTGGTGTAATCATAGCTCACTATAACCTCAAACTCCTGGTTTCAAGTCAGGGCTCAGATTACTGGCCACCACTCCCACTTTATACTTTAATATTATGGAGATGTCTTCTTTCCTTAAACCTCAAGAACCAACCTCTGCCAGCCTCCAAATTTTCTTTTATAGCTTCTTCACCTCTCTCTGCCTTCATAGAATTGAAGAGAGGTAGAGACTTGGTCCGGATTAGATTTTATTTTAAGGTAACACTGAGGTTGGTTTGACCTATCCAGACCACTCAAACTTTCTCGGGATCAGCAACAGGGCTGTTTTGCTTTCTTATCATTTGAGCGTTCACTGGAGTAGCACTTTAAATTTCCTTGAAGAATTTTTCCTTTAAATTCACTACTTGCTTAACTATTTGGTGTTAGAGGGGTAGCTTTTGGCCTTTCTTGGTTTTTGATGTGCCTTCCTCACCAAGCTAAATCATTTCTAGTTTTTTTTATGTAAAATGAGAAATGCGGGACTCTTCCTTATATTCAGACATGTACAGTTGAATGGAGAATTATTCATTGGCCTAATTTCAATCATCATGTCTCAAGAACAAGAGAGATGGTCCATGGAGCAGTCGGAACACACACAACATTTATTTATTTGGCTTTCATACATGGGTGAGGTTCACAGTGACCCAAAATAATTATAATAGTAACATCAAAGAGCTCTGATTACAGATCAACACACAGATAGAATAATAATAAACAACTTTGAACTATCATGAGAATTGCCAAAATGTGAGAGAGAGATACAAAGGGGGCACATACAATTGGAAAACTGGTGCTGATAGACTTGCTCAAAGCAGTGTTTCCAGAAACCTGCAAACTATGAAAAAACGATATACAGTAGAACCTCTGTAAACTGACCACCTAACGGACTGTAACAAACTGGTCAACATGCGGAAATACTTTACTTTTGTTTTTTTTTTTTTTTTGAGACGGAGTCTAAGTCGCCCTCAGTAGAGTGCCATAGCATCACAGTTCACAGCAACTCAAACTCCTGGGCTTAAGCGATTCTTGCCTCAGCCTCCCAAGGAGCTGGGACTACAGGTGCCTGCCACAATCCCCAGCTACTTTTTGGTGTAGTTGTCTTTGTTGTTTGGCAGGCCCTGGCTGGATTCGAACCCACCAGCTCTGGTATATGTGGCTGGCACCCTAGCCACTGAGCTACAGGCACCGAGCCATACTTTACTTTTTCGTACAACTTTTGTTTACTATTGTATGAAATCACAACCAAAACACATTAAAATCATACTTTCAGTATCACACAAAATCAGTACATTTACTGTTTTCCTATGGTTTAATCATCTTTCTGAAAAAAGCGTCAATCTTGGTCTGTTTCTTATTCTATTACAACCATACGTGGAGAAAGCACTCTCAATGTTGGCTACTCCACTCAGGATCCCTGGGCATCTTTGCAAAGCAAATGACTCCAACTGCATCATCAGATGCCTGACATCCTCTTCATTTGAAGTCTCGGCAATTTCTGTGTCATCCTCACTTGCTTCTTCCACTTCATCAGCTGCTTCATGCACTTTTACACTGGTCTATACTTCAGTCAATATCACTTAGAAAATTGTTTCAGGGTTAGGTTCATTACCAGTTTCCACCTCATCATCCATTACAACCAAGCCTTCAAAATCTCCTTTGAATTCTGCCATGGGAGACAGACTGTCTGATAGGGCCGAAACATCATGTTCTTGGGTTGTGACAAAGCCAACTTTCCTGATACATTTCTGTATTGTTCCTGGTTGAACTTTATTCCAAGCAGAACTGATCCGAGAGCCGCGTCTAGAGTGTTATGTGATGTAGCAGGTGAAGTTGCTTCCACAGGCGGATCACAGGTTTGTGTCTCAGTAATGACAGGAGGCAGGAGCTGGGCTTGGTAGTGCATTTTAAATATTTCAGCGATGCCTTGGTCAAGAGGTTGAATTTTTGAGGTCGTGTTTGGAGGCAGAAATTTCAGTGTCATGTTTGTGAGATGATTCATTTGCGGGTGACCAGGACAGTTGTCTACTGTCAGTAGACTGTTTGTTCTTCATTTCTCAGTCACTACCCCTTACCTACTGAATCCCCTGTGGATGATAGGGCACCAGCCATCCACACACATTTGTTACATCTTCACATGACCAGGGAGGTCTCTGGGCCTCAGGGTCTTGAATTTTCCAATCATCAAGGGCTTTGGTGTCTCTCCCATTGAGCGAGGACAAAGCAGAACCTCAAAACATTCTTTGGAAAGTTTTTCACTCTTGATTTGTCACCCTTTATGAAGAGGCTTCTGTCAGGCATCACTGCACTTTTCAACATTAGAGATGTCATCATCTTTGAAGCCTCTGGTGAAATCCAGGAGGTTTTTGCTGAACTTTTCCACAACTTTTACTGGAACTGCACTGGATTCATCACACAAGACTTTCTGGGAGATCTTATGTCACAGTTTAAATGTCTCAAACCAACCACTTGATGCTTAGAAGTCTGCCACCCCAAATTCTTACACAAATTTTTAAGCAACTTCTTGGATCATCCACCCAGAGATTCAGGCATGAGCTGCCCTCATTTGTTTGAACCAGCTTAATGTGGCTTCACCGACCTCCTTGAGGGAAGTCTTCCTCCTTTTCTTCTGTAGGTCTCCACTTCCTTACCATCTCTCTCCAAGTACTCATCGTTATGTTTTTGGATGTCATTAACTATAGTCTTACTGACACTAAGAAGTTCCTGCATTTTTCTTTGGCCACTGTTTTCCAGAAAATGGATCCCTTGGCCCATCATGTCTCAAATAACTATAAAATTTTTCAGTAATTATAGGATGTACCTACAATTCAGACTAGCCCTTTACATTGAAAAACATCTTCTACACCAGGTGATAAACAACAGGCCATTAGGCCTAATCCAACACTTGGCAATAAAACATGAAAAAAGAACTTATACTAACAAAAGAGAAGTACAACTAAGGGGACAAAGCCACACGTTCTACTCCTTGGTGTAGAGTGGACTCATCTGGTCAAGTTATAGAGGATAAATTAATATTGTGTGCCACAGTCCAAGTAGTCAAGATACAACTTACAGAGATGTCAGTATGTAGAGGCCAGTATTCCACTGAGTCCATGTGGGCATGTCCAGTTCTATGAAAATTAGGTCAACTTAAGGACATGGTCGATATAGGAAGGTGGTCAACTATGGAGGTTCTGCTGTAGCTGCAATATGCAATAAAACAAAACAAATAGGCTCCGCGCCTGTGGCTCAATCGGCTAAGGCGCCAGCCACGTACACCTAAGGTGGGGGGTTCGAATCCCCAGCCCAGCCCACCAAACAACAATGATGGCTGCAACCAGAAAATGGCCAGGTGTTGTGGCGGGTGCCTGTGGTCCCAGCTACTTGGGAGGCGGAGGCAGGAGACTCGCTTGAGCCCAGGAGTTGGAGGTTGCTGTGAGCTGTGATTCCATGGCACTCTACCCCGGGGGATAGCTTGAGGCTCTGTCTCAAAAAAAAAAAAAAAGAGCCCCACTCCTGTGGGTAGTACAGAGGATGGGATTCATGTGCTCTGATACTACACTGACTGGGGAGTGCTGATTTGGCCTCAGCCTTTGCTGGTGGGGAAGTCCCTGCTGTTGGCCACAGGCTGGCAGCCCATGCCCTGTGCAGTCTCAGAAAAACACAGGTTAGCCCATGACAGTCTGTCCATGTGTGCAGAGACAGTCTTGGTTCATAGCCCTTGGCCTGCCCAGCACAAGAGCAGTGGCAGGGTTGGCCACTGTCCTGAGGTCCCTTCCCTGGTCCTGCTGGACACGGAAGCAAATCTCTTGAGGCAGCCACAGTAGATAGAGGCTCTGTCAGCCTCATTGCTGCTTGCTGCTTTCAGGACCTTGTCCTTCCTAGCCACACAGAAGCAGCTGGTGGGCTCAAGGTCAGTGAAGGCCCTCATGCTCAGACTTCTTCTCTTTGGCTCAATGTGACAAGTGCATGGATCTCCCAGGTCCCTGGTTTTCTCCTGGAGATTCTGCAATGAGTCAGCTGTGGCCTGGAGCTCTGCTAGGTCACCAGGGAGAGCTCCAGGCCTGCAGATGCTCCTTTCTGAGACCCAACCTGTGAGGCAGGGTCACATCAAATTTCACATTGCACCATTGTGCCTCAGGACTGGCTATACACATCTCACAGAAAGTGAGCTGTCTGGTGCTCAAGCCCCATTCCCCACGAAGCCGAACAGCCACACAAGAAATTAGACCTGCCACCTCCCCTTGTCTTTTGGTCCTGGCACTCTTGCTGTCCAAGCTATTTAAGAGAGAAATGGCTGTGGGGAGTGGACTTTCAAACCTAACCCCACTGAATACAAGCAGCAGCTGTGTGGTAATCACTTAAAAATTAAAGTTTAAACACTGGAGTTAGATCAGTGAAATGGTGGATGAGGAAGCTCCAAGCTCTCGTTAGCCCATGTAAACATCCAAACACAAGGAAAGATTGTTTAAAGACCTTGTAAGAGCTCTGGAAAACAGCCAAAGGTCTTGCAGATATGTCCAACCCCCAGCCTGTGGGCCACATGTGGACTATGTGAGAACTTTTTTGCTTATCTGTGGTGGCAGATAACACAAAAATGCATGAACCTTTTTTCTGCTCATCAGCTTTTGTTTGTGTATTTAATGTGTGGCCCAAGACAACTCTTCTTCTTCCAATGTGGCATGAAGACACCAAAATGTGGGATGCCCCTGGCACTCTACAGTAATCCAGTGAATGTCCATTTCCACAAAGCAACATTCAAAATGGTAGGAAATTTAATGTGTCTTTACTCTGTTTTGCCCCACCACTTCTCCAACATGGTGCAGTCTCCACATCTCCCATGAACAGGAGTGAGCAGAGCAGACTTCTGCAGCATTCTGACGTGTCTGTGTGCTGCCTGAAGGACTGGTCTTTGTTTCACCTAACTTCTTACCAGGTGGAAAAGCAATGACTGTGACCTAGGAAAGCTATAGGGGAATGGCTGACATGCAGATATCTGGGGAAAAGCCATTATGGGCACAGATACACGACAGGTCATCTAAGAGCCTGAAGCAGAGCTGAGGCAGATGTTTTTGGAAATTAAGATGCCCAAATCCCAGCACTCTGGGAGGTCAAGACAGGTGGATTGCCTGAGCTCAGGAGTTTGAGACCAGTCTGAGCAAGAGTGAGACCCCATCTTTACTAAAAAAGTATAAGTATTAGTGGGTGTTGTGGTGAGTGCCTATAGTCCCAGCTACTTAGGAGGCTGAGGTCAGAGGATCTCTTGAGCCCAGGAATTTAAAGTTGCTGTGAGTTGTGATGCCATGTTACTCTACCAAGGGCGACAGAGTGAGACTCTGTCTCAAAAAACAAAAACAAAACAAAAGCAGCTGTGTATATAGGGCAATTAAGAAGGTCACATGCAGGCCCAGGCCAAGGTATGCTCAGAAAAGACCTGAGAAGATAAGCTTGGGCTAATCTCAAGGCGCAGGGCCAGTCTGTAAAGACTCAGAGCGGCAGACATGTTTCAAATGGCCAATTTTCAACAAAAATAAAAAAGCATACAAAGAAACTGGAAAAAATGGCCCATTCAAAGGAAGAAATTAAAATGACAGAAACTGTCCCTAAAGAAGCACAGACACTGGACTTCCTAGGCAAAGACTTTAAAACAATTATTGAATATGCTCAAAGACTTAAGGGAAAACATGGACTGAGAACTAAAGGAAGTCAGGAAAATAAGAGAGAACACAATGAGAATAACACCAAAGACAAAGGAATTATATAAAAAGTATCCAAAGAGAAATTCAGAGGCTTGTCAACACAAAAAATGTATTGAAAACTTCACTAAGGGGATTCAACATAAGATATGAACAGACAGAAGAAAGAATTAGCAAACTTAAAGACAGGATATCTGAAATTATCAAGTCTGAGGAGATCAAAAACTGTTATAAAAGACAAAGAAAGACATTTATTAATAAGAGTCAATTCATCAGGAAGATATAAAAATTGTAAGTATATATGTTCCAACCATCAGAGCTTAAAATATATGAAGAAAACATTGATAGAATTAAAGGGAGAAACAGACACTTCTACAGTATTAGTTCGAGACTTTATAATTATACTTTCAATAAAGAACAATCAGAAAAAGATCAATAAGGAAGTACAGTCCTTAAACAACACTATAAACCAATTCTACCTAAAGACACATATAGAACATCTGCCAAATAGCAGAATATATATTTAGTCTCAAATACAAATGGAGTATTCTTCAGGATAGAACATAATGGGCCCCAAAAGACTTTATATAATTTTGACCTTTTCTGATTACAATGGAATGAAACTAGAACTCAGTAATAGAAAAGAAACTGGAAAATTAATGAGTATGTAAACTAAACAACGCAGTCTTATACAACCAATGGGTCAGACATTACAAAGGAAATTTTAAAATACCTTAAGACAAATGAAAATGAAGATACACCATGCCAAAAGTTAGTGGATAGAGCAAAAGCAGTGAGACAAGGCAAATTTATAGATGTAACTTCTACATGAAGAACATTTTCAAATCAATAACCTAAATACATACCTTAAGAAACTAGAAAAGAAAGAACAAACTGAACCTAAAGCTACCAGAAGGAAGGAGATAAAAAAGGCCAGAAAAAAGAATGGAAAGCAAATAGAGAAAATTAAAAACCCCCAAAGTTGATTCATTGAAAAGATCAAGGAGTAGCTGGGCACAGTGGCTCATACCTTTAATCCCAGCACTTGGGAGGCTGAGGCAGGTGGATTGCCTGAGCTCAGAGGTTCAAGACCAGCCTGAGCCACAGTGAGACCTCATCTCTAAAAGTAGCCAGGGCTCGGGGCCTGTGGCTCAAGCGGCTAAGGCGCCAGCCACATACACTTGAGCTGGCGGGTTCAAATCCAGCTCGGGCTGCCAAACAAGAATGACAACTGCAACCAAAAAATAGCCAGATGTTGTGGCAGGCGCCTATAGTCCCAGCTACATGGGAGGTGGAAGCAGAAGAATCGCTTGAGCCCAGGAGTTGGAGGTTTCTGTGAGCTGTGATGCTATGGCATTCTACCCAGGGTGACAGCTTGAGGCTCTGCCTCAAAAACACACAAAACCCTCCCCCCAAACCCCAAAACAGTAGCTGGGCATCATGGCAGGCACCTGTAGTCCTAGATACTGGGGAATCTGAGGCAAGAGAATCACTTGAGCCCAAGAGTTTGAGGTTGCTGTGAGCTGTGATGCCAGGGCACTCTACCACGGGTGACAAAGTGAAACTCTTTCAAAAAAAGAAAGGAGCGTGCTCGCTTCGGCAGCACATATACTAAAATTGGAACCATACAGAGAAGATTAGCATGGCCCCTGCGCAAGGATGACACGCAAATTCGTGAAGCGTTCCATATTTTTGGGACCATTTTTGAGATATATCTTACAGGGGTACAAGTGAAACTCTCTAAGAGTAGAACCAGAATGTTTTAAAACTATAGCTGAGAAAATGACATGAAAGCTGTGTTGATCAGTTTGATGGAAGTATTTCGGTTTGCAAGCGAAAACCCCACACTGTACCCCAGAAGTGCATTAATGAACATAGTTACCATTCAATAAAATTTAAAAAAAAAAAAAGAAAAAAAGAAAGAGAGTCACTGAGTCATCAACCTGTTCATTCAATCATTTATTCATTCAATAAACATTTATTGGATTTTTAAAAAACTGTCTAAAATCAAAGTCAAATAAAGGAATTCTGAATGCATGAAGAGAAAACACATAACATATAAGGGAATCCAATAAGCCTAGTAGAAGACTTCTCAGTAGAAATCTTATAGGCCAAGAGAGAGTCAGATGATGATCTATTTGAAATGGTAAAGGAAGAAAAAATACCAACCAGGAACACTGTAATTGGCAAAGCTATACTTCAGAAATGAAAGAGAGTTAAAGACTTTCTGAGGTGAGCAAAAGCTGAGGGAGTTCATCACCCCCAATCTGTCTTACAAGAAATTCAAAGTTTTTATTTTCAAGATAAAAGAAAAGGATGATAATTGGTAACACAAAAGCATATGAAAGTACAAAACTAGCTGGTAAAAGTAAGCATGTAGTCAAATTCAAAATAATCTAATTTTTGAATGGTGAAGTATAAATCATGTTAATCTTTAGTATGAAGGTTAAAATATAAAATTATTAAAAATAAAAATAAGAATAATTACAATAATTTGTTAAGATATGCACAATATAAAAAGATGCAAATTATTATATAAAAAATTTAAATATGGGATGGGGTAAAATTATTCATCGCATCAAAGTTAAGCTGTTATAAGATGTTTTATGTAAGCCTCATGGTAGCAACAAAGCAAAAATCTATAGTAGGTAAACAAAAGTTAAAAAATATTGAATGGAAGCAAACCACTAGTGAAAATAATTTCATTACAAAGGAAAATACCAAGAGAGGGAAAAAATAAATGAAAAATCTGCAAAACGAGAAACGAATGAACAAAATGGCAGTAGTAAATACTTACCTATTAGTAATTATCTTGAATGTGAATGGATAAGGAAACAAGATCTAAGTACATGGTACCTACAAAAGACTTACTTCACCTTTAACAACATACATAGATCAAAAGTGAAAGACTGGAAAAAGATAATTAGATTTAAAAGGAAACCAAAAGACAGCAGGAGTAGCTGTAAAATACACTTTAAGTCAAATACTGCAAAATGATACAAAAACTGTCATTATATAATAATGGAAGTATTAATGTATCAAAAGACATAACATTTGTAAATGTATATGCACCCAACATCAGAGTACCTAAATATATAAAGCAAGTATAAATAGATCTGAAGAAGGGGATAAAGTATAATATAATAGTAGGGGACTATTTTATTCCAAAATATTAAGGGGGTTGACCAGGTACGGTGGCTCATGCCTGTGATTCTAGCTCTCTGTGAGGCCAAGGTGGGTGGACTGCCTGAGTTCACATGTTCAAGACCAGCCTGAGCCAGAGCAAGACCTCTTCTCCAAAAATAGCCAGGCAAGAAAATCGCTTGAACCCAAGAGTTTGAGGTTGCTGTGAGTTATGACACTACTGCACTCTACCAAGGGCAACAAAGTGAGACTCTGTCTCAAAAAAATAAAATATTAAGGGGGCACAAATGTTGTTGTTACATGGATAGCTTTTGTAATACTTGAGTAAGTGCTATAAGTGTGCCCATCACCTGAACAATATGCATTGTACTTGTTAGGTGGGCTTTTGCCCCTCCCCTTCACCTCCCTCTCTCTGTTTGAATTCCATTGACTTTTATTTCCAATAAGGGACTTTAATAACACACTTAACACAAACCCAATGTGGTAGCATTCACCTGCTGACACTGCAGACATGCAGAATATAAGAGCTAGGAGGGAATTGCTACCTCTGCCTAGATGTCAAAACATGTTACAGACAGCCTCCCATAGGGGAAGAGTATCCTACTAAGGCAATGCTTAATGGAGTTGTGGAAGTAAACCATCCCTAATGTCACATAACTGTAGGGCCACCAGCATGCAACTCAGCCAGGGAGAGCCTCAGGCATGAAACTCTGACCCCAAGGGAGCTGAAGTTTAAAGTCAGCTCAGCAAAGCCGTAGGGTTGGGGTTGCCTGAGGGCTTAAGGGCCCAACACTTGCACCTCTGCTTCCAGGATATGGGACATGGAGTCAAAGTAGATTCTCCAGCTTTAAAAGATAATCATGTTTTTCATGTTGGGTTTTAGACTTATGTGGAAGCAGTTACCTGTTTCTCTATTTTGGAATGGCCATGTCTATTCTATGCTTGTCCCATAGTTTTATTTTAGAAATATATATAATAATTGTCTTAGTCCATTTGTGTTGCTATAAAGAAATACATAAAACTGGATAATTTATAAAGAAAAAAGGTTTACTTGGCTCATAATTCTGCCAGCTAGATGATTGGGCCTCAGGTGAAGGCTGCAGGCTGCTTCCACTCAGAATAGAAAGTGAAAATGAATTGGTGTGTACAAAGATAAGACAAATATAAGCTGGCACATGATCAGATAAGATGCAATGGAGAAGGTGCTAGGCATTTTTTAGCAACCATCTTTTGTGGGAACTAATAGAGCCACAACTCACTCACTACCATGAGTATGGCACCAAGTCATTCTTGAGGGATCCTCAACAATGAGCAAACACCTATAATCAGGCACTACTTCTAACATTGGGTATCAAATTTCAATATGAGGTTTGGGGATTGAGAGATAAATATACAAACTATAGCAATAATTTGCTTGACTTAACAGGCTCACAAGTAGAGGGAAGTTACCTCAGGTTGAATCGTGCTTCAAGTCACATCCATATCTGATTTAAATGAGACTAGGAACTTTAGGTTTATGAATTGATTCTGAAACAAGTTAAAACTTTTGAGACCATTAGGATACAATGAATGTATCTTGTAGGTGAGAGAAGCATGAGTTTGGGGAGGGCAGGGACAAAATGGTATGGTTTTAATGTCTCCTTAAAACTCATGTTCAAATTTAACTGCCATTTTAATGGCATTAAGAAGTGGGGATTTTAACAGGTGATTAGGCCATGAAAGGTTTAATACCTCAAAAAGGGAGGCTTTGCTTTAGAGATGGAGTTCTCTTTTGCTCTTATGCTGGCTTGCCCTTCCGCCCTTCCACAGTGGATATTGTAGCAAGAAGGACCTTGCAAAAAGTGGACCCATTGACCTTATATAGCCCAGCGTTTATAACTGTAAGAAATAAATCTCTGTACCCTATAAATTATCCATTATCAGGGTAATTCTATTACAGCATCAGAAAACAGACTACAATACAGACATATACAGAACACTGTATTCAAAAGCAACAGAATACATATTCCTAAGTGCGCAGAAGGCCCTCTCCAAAATAGATCATACAGTAAACACAAAACAAATCTTTCTGTGCCCCCTGAGTGATGTTTCTGAGCAGGACACTCCAGCCAGTGGTGGCTGGAATCTTCTCATTGAACAAACTTAAGAAGACTGAAATTATCTTTTGAAACCGCAATGCTGTGAAACTAGAAATCAACAATTGAAGGAATTTCAGAAAATTCACAAATATGTGGAAATTAAATAGCATACTCCTCCCTGGGCCAAAGAAGTAAATATAAGAAAACTTTTTTAATATCTTGAAACAAATGAAAATGGAAAAATATACCACAACTTATCAGATGCAGCAAATGGAGTTCTAAGATGAAAGTTTATAATAATAAATACATGCATAAAAAAGAAGAAAAACTTCAAATAAACAACGTAACATTACATAACGAAGAACTAAAATCAGAAGAAGAAAATCTCCAAGTTGCTAAGATAAAAGAAAGTAAGATCACAGTAGAAATTACTGAAATAAATACTAGAAAAAAAAATACAAAAGGTAAAAAAACTAACAGTTGGTTTTATAAAATCATTTTTTAAATCAATAAAATATTAGCTAAAAAAAGAAACAAATAAAATGACAAATTAAAGAGGAGACATTACAAATAATACCACAGAAATACAAAATGTCATAAAAGACTATTACAAACAACTATAAATCAATAAATTGAATAGCAAGCATTAGTCACAATAACCAATATATATAATTATTCTAAATGGCTATCAACAAATGAATAAAGAAATGTAGTACATTAGTACATAAACATGATGGAATACTACTATTCAGTCATGAAAAAGAAAGAAATGTCATTTGCAACATGAATGAACCCATTGACATTACATAAGTGAAATAAACCAGGTAAAGAATGACAAATACCAGGAGGAGGGGCACGATGGCTGACTGGAGTCAGCCTTAGACAGAAGCTCCCATCCAGAGGGACGGATAATGTCCAGAAAGTACCCAGTTAAACTGAAGACTGGGAGCCGAGCCAAGAGAGAAGAGTGATAACTGCAGTTTACCTCTGCTGAGGCAAGCTGCGACTCCAAGAAAGCAAACTTCAGATACAAAATTCATCCCAAGGAAAAGTGTCCATCACTTTGTTTGCTCCTGTATGTTTTCTACAGGCAAGCGATAAACTGAGGACCTCTTGTCTCATGCCATGGGTGAGAGCTATAGGAAGTGGGGACTACTTCCCCAGAGGAACTCTGTTGTGACCCTGAGCACTCTCTTGCCAGGCAAGAAAATTGAACTAATGTTTTCCCTGCCATTCTGAACTTCCAGTCCACCCTTCCCCCCTTGCCTGATAATCCAGAAGCCTAACCCCTGCAGAGACTGAGGGAGGAGGCTTATGACCAGCAGCCCCACCCTAGCAAACCAAGTACCCTGCCCTGCCAGAGCCACGTATCCACCCTGCTAGAGTCATGGGCCAAGCGCTCTCCTTGCCAAAGTGACCCAGCACCCTGTACTGCCAGAACCATGTGCAGCATCCATCATCCTGCTGCTGGATCTGTGTGCCCCACACTCTCGGAGATGCTCCTACAGCCAATTCCCTGGCTGTGGCAGTCACCTGGGAGCCGCACAGGGTCACCTCCCACAAAGATTCAGCAACAAAAGAGAGATCCTTCCAGGGTCCAATGATGGAGAGACACCTCCCCAACTCTGAGGACTGCCAGAGGAAACCAGACCTCACTCTATATGGATACTGGTGCTGCAGAGCAGCGGGGGCAAAGGCATAGTGGCTGGGGGAGAAAAGCATTTGGTGACTTGGCAGAAGGTAGTGGCCAGGCCAAGGGAGCAGTGACCTTCCTTTGACTCTGACAGGTGCAAAGCCCCAGCATATCTGCTTATTGGAGGGAGCAGGGGGTGAAAGAGAAGTAACATGGAGAAAGAGATAGCACCCTGGTCCAACTCTGCTACTGGCCGGGCCTTTTTGACTCCACCGAGCATCAGAGGGAGACAAGTTTGAGCAGCCAGTAGACCTCTGCCATCTAATTGCTGGAGACCTTTTGAACTCTCCCACTTGAAAGTCCGTACTGACTGGGTCAATTGGTTTGGAACTCTTAACCTGGGCCAACCACCCAAGGACACTCTCAGGTGGTACCCTGGTTGTATGGTAATGTGAAGGGTTCATTTTCCTCTTTCAGTTGTTGTCCATGGGGGGTGGGATGTATTAGTTGCTTGTATTTCTCTACAGCTAAGACTTCAAACCAGAGTCACTGATCCACTAGGATCAGACAAGGACCAGCTGAATACAAGACAACCACCTAATCCCACCCCACCAAGCAAGTTTCCTCTGCTTCAGACTATAATACTGTATGGGTCCTTTGTAAAGCTGTAGGGGAAAAAGCTGCAGTCGCCAGTGCCAGATCCTTGACAAAGGGCTGCTTAACCACAATTCCAGGAGCCCCCAATCCAATTTCACCTTACCTGCCCATCTATCCAACCAGTAAAAAACAATTATGAGGCAAATCAGCAGAAAAACTCTGGCAACATGAATAATCAGAGTAGATCTATTCCCCTAAGGAATGATATGGCAGATGCAGCACAAGATCCAAATGGCTAAGATGTCAGACATTGAATTCAGAATTTGGATAGCAAATAAGATGAACAGAATGGAAGTAACAATGGAATTAGAATTTCAAGGAGTAATTCAAAAGATGTCTCAAGAATTCAATGAATTCAAAGACAAAATAATCAAAGATTTTCACACATTGAGGCAAGAACTTGCAGCACTCAAAGCTCTGAGAAATACAGTAGAATCCCCCAGTAACAGAATGGAGTAGGCAGAAGAAAGAATCTCTGACATTGAAGACAAAAGCTTTTGAATGCTCCCAAATGCTCAAAGAGGGAAAAAAGTGGAGAACAAGAAAGGATCATTCTCTCAGAGAACTGTGGGATAATTTGAAGAGATCTAATATTCACCCTATAGGAATTCCTGAAGGTGATGAGCTTGCTGCAAAGGATACAGATGCTTTACTTCATGAAATAATCAAAGAGAATTTTCCAGACATGCCAAGAGATTCTGAAATTCAGATAGCAGACAGTTTCAGAAGCCCAGCACAATTCAACCCAAATAAAAATTTTTATAGACACATTATAATTAGCTTTGCCAAAGTTAACATGAAGGAGAAAATTCTGCAAGCAACCAAACATGAGAAAACCATAATCTACAAGGGGAAGAACATTAGAATGGCTGCAGATTTCTCTGCCGAAAGCTTAAATCTAGAAGAGGGTAGCCATTGACCTTTAATCTCTTTAAACAAAGTAACTTTCAACCCAGAATCCTGTATCTAGCTAAACTGAGTTTCATTTATGATAGAGAAATTAAATATTTTTAATGACATGCACACATTGACGAAATTTGCCATAATTAAACCAACTCTCCAGGATAGTTTCAGACCTATCCTCTTTAATGAACAGCACAATCCTCCACCACCAAAGTAAACTCACTCAGAAACTTTTGATCAAGTTCTAATTTTCGCAGTGGGAAAAGGATTAAAAATGTCCACTGCATGTTCAAAAAAATTTGATACATAAAATACTACCAGGCTTATCAATACTCTCAAATAATGTGAATGGCTTAAATTGCCCTCTAAAGAGGCACAGGTTAGCTGACTGGATACAAAAACTCAGGCCAGGCATCTGTTGCATTCAAGAATCTCACCTTACCTTAAAAGATAAACATAGACTCAGGGTGAAGGGATGGTCATGTATAATTCAGGCAAATGGAAATCAGAAAAAAGCAGGTGTTGCAATTTTATTCACAAATACAATAGGCTTTGAACCAAAAAAAGTAAGGAACAATAAGGACGGTCACTTCATATTTGTAAAGGGCAACAATAAACATGGTGAGATTTCAATTATTGACATTTCTGCACCCAACCAGAATGTGCCTCAATTTATAAGAGATATTCTAACAGACACGAGCAGCTTGATTTCCTCCAGCACCATAATAGTTGGAGATTTTAAAACCCCTTTGGCAGTGTTGGATAGATCCTCCTATAATAAGCTAAGCAAAGAAATTTTGGACTTAAACTTAACCATTCAACAATTGGATTTAACAGACATCTACAAAACATTTCATCTTAACAAAACTGAATACCCATTCTTCTCATCAGGCCATGGATCATCCTCCAAAATTGATCACATCTTAGGTCACAAGTCCAATCTCAGCAAATTTAAAAGAATAGGAATCATTCCTTGTACCTTCTCAAAACATCATGGAATAAAAGTTGAACTCAGTAACAACAGAAAGCCTCATACTCATACAAAAACATGGAAACTAAATAATCTCATGCTGAATGATACCTGGGTCATAGATCAGATTAAGAAGGAAATTACCAAATTTTTGGAACAAAACAATAATGAAGACATGAATTGCCACAACCTCTGGGATACAGCAAAGGCAGTCCTTAGAGGGAAATTTATAGCGTTGCAAGCCTTCCTCAAAAGAATGGAAAGATTTTGGGAGCAAGACATGATTGTAAGAGGGACTTTACCTAAAAAATGCAATCAGTGTAACCTGGTTTCTTGTACCCTCAATTAATCCCCAACAATAATAAATTAATTTAAAAAAGAACAGAAAGAGAGGAAGTCAACAACTTAATGGGATATCTCAAGGA